>MJUT01041069.1:268935-279728 GCA_002080005.1 Gigantidas platifrons | reverse complement strand
GATAAACACAAAATACGTACATTGTCGTTAAATATAAAATTCATTTGTACTCGCTGCGAAACAGGCCTGAAAAGCTCACCAAAGGCTCGCTCTTCAGCCTGTTTCTAAAGCTTGAACAAATAAATTTTATATTTACCGACAATGTACGTATATTGTATATGTCTTTGCTATGCAGTAAGTGGGCCGTTAGGGTTATGGTGTTTAACATTAATTTAATATTTGTTGATGGAGGAAACTGTAGCATCCGGAGAAAGCCCCCGACCTGTGGCATATCACTGACAAACTTATATCAAAATTATAATTCTTGTTTGGATGGGAAAAACAACCAAAATTACCTGATAATAAAGTCTTCTGACGAAATATCATCAATTTAAAATATCTCCACAACCAGGAAGAGGAAGTTAAATGGTGACGTGATTTAGATTTAGTCACGACTGGTCACATGAACCATTTAAAGCTCTGTATATAGCTATTTAATTCATAATTATTTTTAAACATTATACACATTATCATTATGCAGTCAAACCTGTATTAATAAATCACCTTTGTGACAAAGTAAAAGTGTCCTTATAAGACAGGTGACATCATAAAAGAAGGTTCAATTCATTTGAAATGTTCTATGAGATGACAAGAAAAAGGTGATATTTTAATACAGGTGACTGCTTAATAGAGGTGACTGCATGGGCAGATTTGACTGTATATATGTGAGCGTTTTTTGTTGCAAATACATCTAAGCAAGCTAATTAATAACAACTATTACTAAATGTTTAGATTCTCGGGACATGCTATCTGGCATTTTTTACAGATTTTGTCGGATTTTGGTCATGATAACAAACTCATACACTATAAAAGGGCGTATAATAGAGGTCCATAGTGAGTTTCCACATGATTTACGGATACTGATTGGTATCTTTTGGCCATTGTATTGTCTGTTGTTCGATGCCTCTTTTGGTATCTTCAAGATTTTCGTCTATTCAAAACTTATAAAATCGTAAATATCCTTCCAATCTTTTGATTGTGAACGTACCTAATAAAGGTTACTCAACAGACGTGTCCTGTTCACTATATTTAACATCTATGTTTTTATTACATTGTACTATCACTGGGTCGATACCTCTGCAGGTGGACTTTTTTTGCTCCGAAGGTATGATCCGCCCAGTAGTCATTGCTTCGACACTGACATGGCTTATTAGATATACTAATATCTATTATTGAAATATACAGTTCCCAAATAATGTACAGATACGCGGACTGCTATGCAGATTGTATCCTTCATTACTAATAGTCCACCAGCAGAGGTATCAACTCAGTGATAGTACTCACTAAGTTTGATATCTATGTTTTTATTACATTGTACTATCACTGGGTCGATACCTCTGTAGGTGGACTAGTCATTGCATCAACACATGTCATGGTTTATTAGATATACTAGGATCTATTATTGAAATATACAGTTCCTAAATAATGTACCCTTACGCTGACTGCTGGGCGGATGATCCAAATTGATGGACCGCTACCCTAGATACGACACTGACACACACCTTGGTGACAGCCTACACACTCCAATCCAACAACGAGAGGTCCGCTTTACACTAAAGGCAAGCAGAAAAATGACAGAGCACAAATTACGTTTCTGTAAAAAGTAATATGTCTGCAATACATTATGATGGTAAACATGACGTTGAACAACAATAACTATTTAACAAGTTAATTGTTCTGTCTTACCAAGAGGTCAGTGCTTTAGTGGAGCAATGCGGAGTACCTGGGAAAACACTTGTTTTCGCAAATCATACCTTCATATGTCTAATTCAAAACAACTCTTCAGTTAAACTCAACTCAGATATTTTATTGTTTTCTAAGCTGTTTTAAAAATTTGGGACAAATAAGTAATATAGTAAATCCTACATAAATAATTCATATCACAGTAACATGAGCGAGAAATAGGATAGATATGTTTTCCTTTCTTTTCTTTTATCATTTCATGAATTTTATCTAGAATTTAGATATTTGAATTTAACAAAATTCATCAGTTAAACATCAAACAAAAAAGTTTTCTATATAACGAGTAGAAATTTGAGAAAAGGAAGTGAAATTGGACATCGTCGTATGATCGAGGTAAAAGTCCACGTTTTAGTGACTACAACCAAATCGAACAATTTTTAAGAATATCACTTCATTTATTTATTACTTAAAGTAATATTACACCACAATATCATACAATTTCTGGATTAAATATTTTTCCTTAATATGCCACTTAATTTAAAAAAAATCAACTGCATAACATTAAAAATCCTCTCAAAAGCAGAATTTATGAGCAAATCGCAAAAATTTGACAGCAGATACTTACTGCTGTTAACAATATTAATGCAAATGATATGCGCGTGACCCAAGATTTGAACTCTTTCGGGAAGATTGTTTTACGGCTGTGTTCGATTTGTGTTTTAATTACACCTTATATAAGAATGCTGGATTCTGATTGGTTAATAGCAGTGATTTTTTTGTTACAAATTCAGGCATTGAATTGTGAATTTGCAGAATGTTTACTTCATGTAGGTGTATTTGCATAAGATTTAACTTTTCTTCATGGTATTTGGAAAATCGTATTTGCCGTTTTTACCCTTCACCGAAACGCTTGTAGCAAAATTTGTAAGACGTTATCAGTTGTGCGTTTCATGTAACATCATTCGGTAGAATTAAACAGATACATTTTAGGTCCTGAAAACGACAAACACAAGATATTATTTATTTAGCCAGTGTTCTAAATAATATTCGGCGTAATTAAACAGATATATCATGCTTGGGAGGTGTATTTGCGAAAAATACCCGTCTTGAGACTAAATTTCCCTCGCCATTCGGCTCGGAAAATTTTTCGTCTCTCGACCGGTATTTTTCGCAAATACCCCTCCCAAGCATGTCATATCTGAATAAAATTATCTCCCTTTTGGAAACCTGGCTGTCAAAAGTAGACATTTATTTTTATGTTGATATGTTTTATTAAAATATTTTGTAATGCTAAGGCTGTTTGTGATATATTTATCGTATTTAAGGGTGTAGACCTGGGTTACTCTAAAATTTTCCCATCAATCAATTTTTTTTAAATTTGCATCATGGAATAGTTATGTCTAAATACATTATCTGCCAAAGTTTCAAACATTTTGACTGTGCCGTTTTCTCCATAGCACATCCTAAATATGGCAATTTTGGGGGTATTCTGGACGCCAGATGGTAATACTAGTTTCGGAAGATTCTAATAGATATGTACATTTATTTCTGATTGAAAAGGAATATTTTGGCTTAAATACACTTGAGAGAGTGTTGTTGTTGAATAAATATGAAATATCTAGCATATTTGAATATCCTGTTTGGAGATAATAACGTGCAAAACAGAGGAAACTGTAAAAAAGGGGGACCCCTGAGGACCACCTTGGTATCAAAAATCGGATTAAAATAATTCCTGTTAATCAATTTCCACCAAAAAATGTTACACTGAAGAATAGACATATAGACATCATTGCACCAAATTTTACAAACTTTTACCGTCAGATTTTTTAAATATTTAAATTTATCTTTTTCATGGCACCCAGAAAAAAAATGAAATTGTCGAGGAAAGTTACCTCACTCCCATCTTTTGCTAGTTTCTTTGTTTGCGAGAAAAACAATAACTAGTTACCAATAACAAACAACTTTTGAATTCTATAATTGACACAGTGGATGTACAAATTACCAAATGACTGCATTTGTCTTTTTTATTTTTAGGTCGGCTGGGGAGGGGGAGGGGTGGTTTGAGGGTGACTATTCTTGATGAATTCATTTAAAAAAAAAACATAGACAGCCACCCAGCTGTATTGTTAAATTCCTTTAAGTTATGTCCTCCAGTTGTATTCGTTTGATTATGATTAATCTTTATTTGTCTTAGGAGAAGGGGACAGCGTTATAAGTGAGGATCAGATAATATTACATTTTTTCCCAAGCATAGCTTTCTATTTTTTACTACCATATAATTTGCTCTATAGTTTCATAATATCTAAGATTCTGATGAATATATTATTTTTTTTGGGTTTTTTTAACAAACCCTTGAAATTCAATAGAAAAAGGTTGTCACACAAGTTGCGTTACATTTCTGGCATTTTTGACAACATATTTCGATGAACATTTGTTTCTGGAAAGAAATATTTCAATAATATGTTGTGGGCATATAGTAATAACACACTGCCTGACACTGGCATAAGCAGCAATAAGATATTAAAATTGTTAATACAAGGAGCACAACTAGGGAAAGGTAAAAAAAAGGAGTCATATTTGTTAACTGAACAAATCCAATATAAACAATCTTTATCACCAAGAAGCTTGGAATTGAGGTGGAATCTTCAAACGCACAGATGATCATATATTTGAGAAGACACTGAAAATAGAGTTATCTCACATACCCCAGGTCTACACCCTTAAACACTGACAAACTTCTGTAAATAAAATTTGATAAGAAACTTACAGAATTAAAATAATAACCATACCATTGTCAAGGTGACGAATGTTTTACATAATACTTAATGTTTACTTTTTCAACTAGTTCAAGGAACCATTGGCTATTAACAGTATGGGGTACTAAAAAAATAAAGAGAAGAAAAAGTATGGCCTACTGAGTATAACTTTGATGTTTGAAAAATAAAAAAAAATAAACTTTTGATCCTGTGTCTGTCTGTGAGCTTTTCGCTTGGCAACCACCAAGCGAGACATATCCAAACACGCTCCTGTTACAGAAAGTGATTGAATTAGTTGACGATGGATACAAAATGAGATTTAGACATATCCAGGTTTGTTCGACTGGGATTCGAGCTTTTGGCAATAGGAATTAAGGCTAATAAGTTTTCAATAATTTATATAGTCAACAAAGGGCATGATATAACAGAACATAAAAATCAACAATTGTAAAGGCTTCAAATAAATACTGCACACAAAAAATAGATGCAAAAACGGCTGTGAAATAACAATATCAAAAATAACCTAGGTACAAAAAAAATGTAGCACTGAGGTTCGAATGTAAAAAATCAACCCAAAAAAAACATAATGTGGTGAGCAGCTAACAAAAAGTTTAGCTTTTAAAGCATTATGGGGTGCATTTCTTTTAGGTGAATGTGGAACATATTTCACTTCATTGTTCCAGAAAATAAAATCATTATTTGTTGCTTTAAAAACGGTATCTTTCAAAATTATGTTTCAGGAAATTAGAAGCATGGTTCCACCAAATGAATAACACAATGTTTCATGAAAAATTAAACGATGGCCTCCAAAAAGTATGTTGCAGCTACAGTCCATGGACATAAGTATTTGTCACCAAGTCGAATTGTTACTATATATTACATATAAAACCACAATTTTTTCAAAAACAAATATTTTAAAGCTATCTATGGGCAGATTTTTATGAAATTTATTTCAAGACAAGTAATTTTTGTCTTCCATGGTTTTTTGTTTTCTGGTAATTTAAACGGAAATGTTAATCTTTTACCAATTTCATTTTTGTTAAGATATAGCAAATTTTACGTCAGAAAACCAAAATTGTCTTTAAATCATAAGAAAATAAATTTATTAAAGTCAATCTAAAGGAAAATCATTATAAAATAAGCAAAAATAACCAAATAATCTTTAAATATTTCTGCTTCTTCTGGTGCTAAAATGATCAAATTACGTTTAGAAATGACTTCACAACAAATTGTTTTGAAAAATGTGGTTTTATATGAAATATATAGCATACAATCGAGGGTGACGAATACTTATGTCCATTGACTGTGTATTTCTATCAAAAACAAACTAATTTTTGGACCGGTTCCAGTTCATTTTCCGATTTGAAACATGGGTCACCTATGTTTCGCATGTTTCGAAAACCCGTTTCTGCTTTAGATGAAAAAAAACAACAAAACAATTATGTAATTCAGAAACATGTTCCAGATTCACCTAAAAGAAATGCGCTCCTGGGGTTAAAGTTAATCTAAATTTAAAGCCGAAAATCAACAAAATGTAGTCTCCCATTTTAAGCTATCAGAAAAACAGATAGCTTGGGTAATACTCCTATAGAAGCAGGATTAAAAGTTATAATGTTTTTATATTTCAAACACTTTATTCAGATAAAATTCACATATTTACATAATAAAATGTTACATAAGTAGCAGCAATATCACAGATAAATTAACAATATTTTTACATAATGATATACGTATTTTGTATTCAATAGAATGTAACATTTAGTATATTGTCTTTAATATTGCAAAATAAATCATTGCTACACCAATATTCTATAAATTTTAAGACTGGTATTCTTTCAAAGTCTGCTAAAATTCTCAATTTTAATTGAAATAAAAATTTTAAATATAAAGTGTTGGAATTAACATTTTTCTTTTCCAATATCCTAACATTTCTATTTAACCAAACAGTTTTACAATATATAGATATAATCATCAAAATTACACTTTTTATTTTATCATTACTAACATCAATATCTTGAAATATAATTTTTTTTAAATTTAAAGTAATTCTGCCATTTGACAAAGCAAATATCCAATTTGTAATTAAGGATAACAGTTGTAAATTAAAAGTACATTCAAAAAACAAATGTCTTAAAGTTTCCACTTCATTACAATATACACATTTATAAGTTTTTGAAATATTAAATTTATACATTAATATATTAACTGGTAGAATTTCATGTATAATTTTATACATAACGTCTCTAGAGAACTTGTCTATAAATTTGTCAAACACATTTTTAAATACAAAAGAATACTCAATATCAACATTTCGTTCTATTATTTTAATAACATGTTCATCGCTGTCTAAAAATAAATTGTACAAAGTTTTGGTATTGTATTATCCTAATAAAATATCATTACATTTATCCCTAAAGATATTCAATACCTTTAAACATTTATTATAAAAAGGTGATACAAGGTCACTATGTGGAACAGAAAGTGACGCTAAACTAAAATTTAAATCCCTCAACTGGTAACCAATCCAGTATATAGAAAAATTTACAAATTTTACCTTTCTATTATTAATGATATCTTGTATATGTTTTAAACGTAAGGCATACAATTTATACTCAATGTTAACAATATTTAAACCACCTTTTTGTTTTGATAAATACATAGTTTTACGGGCCAATGGCCCCGATTTAGAATTCCATATAAAGGTAAAAATTAAACGTTGAAATTTACTAATATAATGTTTTGACATATGTAATACACTACCAATATACCATATTTTTGACGAGGCTAATACATTTGCAACAATATATTTTTCTAATAAGGACAAATGTCTGGATTTCCATAAATTTAATACTTTTCAAATTTTACATAAATAGGATGCCAAATATCATCTTGTGTTACATTGGCACCAATTTTAAAACCAACAATTTTTACACATTCTACAAAATCAATTCCAAATTTATAATTATCTTTTCTATTTTTCCATGCTCCTAACCATAATCCTTTTGTTTTATTTTTGTTCAACTTAGAACCTGACGCTTTACCAAATAGATTAATTAAATATAAAAATTTCTTAATACTATTATCAGTTGTTAAAATACCAGTGCTGTCATCAGCAAAAACAGAAATTTTACATTCTTCAGGTGAACCCGGTAATTTTAAACCTTTGATATCATTATCATTACATACTTTTCTTACAAAAGGCTCTAGACATAAAACATAAAATAACGGTGACAAACTACATCCTTGTTTTACTGAACGTGAAATTTTAGCAGGTTGAGAAATACAATTATTGACAACAATACATGAAGTTAAATCATTATATACAATTTTTATCCATTTTATTAAATTTGATCCAAAATTAAACTTTTCTAACACTTTAAACAAAAAATTGTGTACAATTTTGTCAAAAGCTTTTTCCTGATCTAAGGAAATAAAGGCACAATTAATATTCTTTTGGTTACAGTAGTCGATAACATTTCTATGTAAATGTGCATTATCTAAAATCTATCATTGGTCCCCTATTATTTTTAGTTTTCATTAATGATATTTGTTGTGAAGTTAGCTGTGAAATTAAGCTATTTGCCGACGATACGAGTTTATATGCCATAGTTGATAACCCGTTAGTTGCCTCTATCTGCCTCAATAATGACATGAATCGAATCCAAAAGTGGGCAGACAGGTGGCTTGTTAAATTTAACCCTAATAAAACTGAAAGTCTTGTCATTTCAAAGAAAAAGGACCCTGCATATCAACCACCTCTTATTATGGATCGTAAAGTTATTAAAACAGTCGAATCTCATAAGCACCTAGGAGTGCATATTTCTAGTGACGGTAATTGGCATGCTCACATTGACGAAATTTATACTAAGGCGTATAACAGATTAAACATGTTGCGTAGATTGAAATTTCGAGTCGATCGCAAAACGTTAGAATCTATGTACTTCTCATACATTCGCCCAATCCTAGAATACGCGGACGTAATCTGGGATAATTGCCCTCAGTACCTGAAAGATAAACTTGAGCAAGTCAATTACGAGGCCGCACGAATCGTTACCGGTGCAACCAAACTTACTAGTTTGGATACCCTTTTAAAAGAGTCAGGATGGGAATCCCTCGGGGAGAGGAGAACAAACCATAAACTTATAATTTTCCATCAGATGGTCAATAACGAAACTCCATACTATCTGTCGACCCTTGTTCCTCCGACCATTGACCAAATCCATCCTTACGGAACCCGTCATTCCGACCGCTTAGCCCCCGTTCAATCCCGTACGTCGTTTCATTATAATAGTTTTCTCCCATCTACCGTTCGCCTATGGAATGCACTCCCTAGTCACATCAAAAATAGCTCATTGTCTACCTTTAAAATGCATTTAAAGAATAAAAGAACTATTCCCAAGTTTTTCTATTGTGGTAGTAGACTTTGACAAGTGTTACATACTAGAATCCGTACCGAAAGCAGTGGCTTAAGGGATCATTTATTCAAGAGAAACTTAGTTGACGATCCCTTCTGTACATGTAAACATATTGAGTCGTCTGGACATTTCCTGTTACTTTGTCCTCGTTATTCGATTCAGAGGCAGGAGATGCTTAGACAATTCTCCGGTGATGTCAATATTGAAAATGTCTTGTATGGAAATTCTTCGTTGTCAGACACTGAAAATTTTGATAATTTCAAGTTAGTTCAAAATTTCATATTATTATCAAAGAGATTTATATAGCTATATCTATATATTTTAAACTTTCT
Source organism: Gigantidas platifrons (assembly GCA_002080005.1). Lineage (NCBI taxonomy): Eukaryota > Metazoa > Mollusca > Bivalvia > Mytilida > Modiolidae > Gigantidas > Gigantidas platifrons. The sequence continues at coordinate 270,503 of MJUT01041069.1, read as the reverse complement.
ATTATCCTTCATTAATTGAATTTTGCCAGGAAATCTGTACACCTTATTCATCTGATACTTGTGTGGTTCCAAAGGTCACCCATATTATATTGTGTTATATTGTGTTGTATTGTGTTATATTGTATTATATTATATTATATTATGTTATATTATATTATATTATATTATATTATATTATGTTGTGTTATATTACAATATAACATCAATTACATATTTATATTGATCAACATAAACCATATTGTGTTCAGAGCAACCATCCATTATTTAGCAATATTTGTGGAGAGGAATTTGTAAAGGTACATACCTGTTTTCCAATCCAATATTATCATTATCATTATTGGAATCTGTATGTTTTGAATTTATTCTATAATAAAATATTGTTTACACTATTATCTAAAATGCTTCTACCTTTTACAACACAAGTTTGGGCAATACCTATAATATTATTAGTAAAAACAGACATTCTATTACAAATTAATTTACTTAAAATTTTTACATCAATATTCATCAAACTAATTGGTCTATAATTTTTAACATTATCATGATTAACAGGGTCTTTGCATATAATTGTAATGTAACTAACTTTCTGTGATTCTGAAAAACTATTTTCATAAAACATATTATCATATAATTTTAATAACATAGGGGCAAATATATCTATAAATTTGAATTAAAACTCCTTTGTTAAACCATCGGGACCAGGAGATTTACTATTTTCCATACCTTTTAAAGAATCTACAATTTCATCTAAAGTAACAGGATTATCACAAACATCTTTTTCAAAGTCATCTAAAGCAGGTAAATCTTCCAAAAATAAATTACATATATCATCATCAATTTCTTCATCAGTAAATAAATCAACATAAAAATCAACAAATTGTTTAATAATATCATCATTTTGAGTATAAGTAACATCACCAGTTTTAATTTCAGTTATATTTTTCTTTTTACCTCTTTTTGTTTCTTTTCTAAAAAAATATTTACTTGGTTTTTCTGAATTATCTAAAAATTTAGCCTTACTTCTAATTTGTGAACCTTTAAAATTATCTAATTGAATCTGTTTAATTTGTTTTTTTAAATCGTTAATTTGTTCAAAAAATTCTCCAGGTGTTAATTTTTCTTCTTTACAAAGTAAAATATATTTCTTTTCTAAATCTTTTATAACTTTATATTTCACTTTGTTTTTTATCTTTGCAATATTTGATACAAAAATCTTTAATATTTTCTTTAAAATAATCCCACATTTCAATACAAATAACTAATCCATCACTAAACTCAATACACCACTCTCTAAATTTATTTACGAAAACATTATCATTTAAAATAGAACTATTTAATTTCCAATAACCTTTACCTTTTTTAACAGCATTATCATTTGTAAAAAGTACTATCACCGAATCATGATCCGACAAAGAAAATGGTACATTATAACAATTTTTTATTAATGGTTTAATACAATTCAAAAAATACAATCTATCTAGTCTACAAGAAGTATATTTACTATGCCATGTTACATTTACATCATTTGGCTTAAAAAATCTAAATACATCAAATAAATCGAAATCGTA
>MJUT01041069.1:232411-268432 GCA_002080005.1 Gigantidas platifrons | reverse complement strand
GTCTAATAAACCATTTACATTTAAAGTACAAGTATTGATTGAATTATTCTCTGTAAAAATAGCCATAATCAAACAGGTAAATAAGACACAATATGGCATGTTAAGTTTTATATACAAATACATAGAGATAGGTTAAAATAAAGCACGAAATACAAATGAAAAAACAGACGACATATAAATGCCCGTAAATTTGAAGAAAATTATTCATGAAAAATATCGTAAGATAGATACAATGTACAGGTAAAAAAGACGGTATTTAAATGCCCGTAAAGCTATAATAGTTTTAGGATATAAAATATCTGTAAATAGATGAACAAAAGAGACATTTAAATGTCCAGAACATTTGACATGTAAGAAAAACGTTTGACTAGAATTCACCGAAACACCGACTATAATAGTTATCAAACAGAACGTATAAAAATCAATGTATGTGAAAACATAGTGAATACAATTCAACATGAGAAAATATACGTTTAAAGGTAACAATACTATAAATAAATTACACTTACTAAAGTAAGTTATATCACTAAGCCATAATTCAAAATCGTAGTCCGTGGACGTAAAACAGTTCATATCAGGGGGGGTTTTCCAAAAATCATTGTTTTGAAAGTTATCCTCCAAAAACTGGTCAAATTTGTCAGGGGTTTGACGTTTTAGCGTGACAAACTTTAACTTGCATATATAGTACACGTACAGTAACTAGAATGAGGAGACCCCATACATATACGTTGTAAAGCCAAATTTGATATTTGCAAACTTTATTTCAGCTACAAGTATGTCTCAGAATATCTCTGAAGAAAAAATCTTAGGAATATCAGACTCGAAATAAAAAAGAAACATAATTTTAGGCGTTGACCCCTTTGACCTCTCGTATATGTGAAATGATAAAAATTACAACAAATTTGTTGAAACATTCGAGAGAAGACTTTTCCAAATGAATCAAACTGCATAGAAAACTTATACAGAAAACAAACTGCTTAGAAAAAAGTCTTAAAATATATATTTTTTTAATTATTTTAGGTGTTGGTCCGTTTTATCTCCCTTTGACCCTTTTTATCTCGGAAACATTAAGAGTTTGAAAATGTATGCAAGACATTTCACAAGGAATCGCAAGAAGAATGAGTTAGTGTTTGTTGTTTAACATTAACGCCGCAATATTTTTGGTATATTATGGCGAGAACATGTTAATTTTCAATGAGATGATGAATCGCAAGAAGAAGAAAAATCTGACTTAAAACTTAAATAAATTAAGAGCAACTTTTGGATGGTGGTTTCCATTTTGATCCTTTGTATCACGAAATCGGTAAGAGCCATAACAATATATCGCCATTCTCTATAAAGAGAATAGTATAAGGAATATAAAGAAAAAATATTCAAAATTGGTTGAAAAATAAACAAATACTCCACACACCTACACATAAAACAACAACATAAAACTCCCTGTTGGCACCTCTTGTTCCTGTGATGGATTTCCGATTTCTAAAAAACATAGAGCACCACTTATAGAGCATTCCTACCAATGTAGTGATCATGTTTCAGAGAAGAATATTGAAATGTAAAAGTTTACCGATGAATGAGAACGACAGTCGATGACATCCGACACATAGTGATGACAATATCATGGGTCATACTCATATTGACTTATAGGACAATTAAAATATTATATTTTATCTAAAAATGGGACAAATATAGGATATTTCTGTAAATATAGAATGTAGGACAAACCACACCGAGAGAGCTCCCCTTATATCCGTCACCAGGGGACGCGTTGAGCAACGAGATGTGGGTTTGAACCATGGGAACCTTCACCAATGACCAGCCGTGAACATCCAATAAAGGGCATGGATATAGAATAAACATTATACAGCCCTGAACATCCCATAAAGGCATGGATATAGAATAAACATGATTATCAGTATAATTTCAATAAATATGAATAAATAGTATTGATAACATAATTCATAAATGTATCATTTCAATATTAATGGTAGTTGGACAGGAATGTTTTTCTTGGTTCAATGTGTGCACATTTGAAAACATCTTTATCTTCACATGAGAATAACAAAATAATTTTAATATCGTTTTTCAGAAATTTTAAACTTTAAACATTTCTTAAATCAGCACTTATAGGCAATTCTGCATGTGAGATTTTGCTTTCTTTTACTGAAAATTATCAATATTCAGATACGGTTCTTTTTTAAATATATCTTTGAATATATAATAAAAATTAGTTTAATAAAGCTTTTTTGATATCATTTAATTTTAAATATACTTCCGTCCTCTTCAAAGGCCACACCTTCTCATAGTATTCATACGGTGACTAAATTAATAAAACATATAGCAATATAATCACCAAATACATTATTTCAATCTAAAATTAAATATCAAATAAGCTTCAATGGTGTATATATGTTTTTCTGAAAATAAAAAAAAGAAATTACCGATCTTCTTATTCAACACATCGCACTAAGGGGACTTAACTCTATGTGTATATATTGTCGGGTTGTTTCAATTAATTATAGCCTGTCATGTAAGCCTTAAATGTAGAACATAATAATTGAATCGTATCATTCTACATAAAAAACGTATTCTCACCTCAAAAGTGTCCTCTTAAATTTTCTTGTGGCAAGGCATACAGCCTGCTCAAGTCTGTGATGGTCAGAAGTATCTAAGGAATATACACGATTTATAATGTATACCTGTTCAAGCCTGTGTTTGTCACACGTACGATAGATAACATAACCTGATCTCTTTGTTACTTGATATTCAAGTTGCATACACACAACAAAAAGATTAATTTCAATAAATGTTCCTAAATTCACCGTAGATATCATATCAACAAGATCTATATACATGGATGGCTAGGTAAAAATAAGGCTTACATGACAGGCTATAATTAATTGAAACAACCCGACAATAAATAGATCCAACTGTCACGTTTTCATATTAATTTGGTCTAAAATCTTGATGTTGTGTTTCTTCTCTTAATTGTACTCTACATTGTCTATTTATCTAAAATTGCTTACATTTCTGATTTTTTTTTATTTTGGTCATTATTTTACTAATTAAAATCATTGGAAGCCCACGAATGATCATGCTATGATACTCTTCAATGCGTTACTAAAATCTCACGATTCGTCGGTAGGTCGCAAAAAATATTATGAAACAACATTTTTGCTTAGTTACAAATACGTATCAATTTCATACAACTCCCTTGATCCAAACGTGGCGGGACCAATCAGATTTGAGGTGAACTATTCACGAGTACGACGTATAGGGGTGTGTTCACTCGTGGGTTAACGGGTGATGAGTAGAGGGTATAGGAGTATGCTCACTCGTGGGTTACCGACGATATACAGTTTTGGATTTGACAACATTATACATCACACTATACACTCAGTGTGTTATTTGTTGTTAATTGTTCGTGTTGATACAAATTCAGAGATAGATTCAGTTCACCTTTTAAAAACTCTCTTGCTATTCTTGTCCAAAATGTAAATTAGTAAAGCTATTTAATGCTGCTTCTAAAGTAGGCATTACCAGAAGAGTTTGAAGATAGCAAAGGGATAAGCAGAATCCGTAAATCAAAGAAGAACAGACAACACAATGGCCAAAAGATAAAGTACACAAGGACAAAAGGGTGATACACGGACATTAAACACAACTGGTTTATATTGTATGCATAGCGATTTTCATTTTATAAATTATTTTAAAGTTATATTATGTTTTACTACATTTAATCTAAGTAATCTGATAATTAAATGAATATTTCATCCATTGTGTAATATCATTATCATATAATCATGCATAATAGAGGTTTAAAGTTATTGTTTAGCTTCAGTAAGTCTGGGCGTCCATTATTGTACTATGACAATTTGAATGTATACAAATTATTGTTTTACAATATTATGACGAGTCATGTACCTTGGGAAAAATAAATTTGAAGTAATGTATACTCGTGAACAGGTACAATATGAAGCAGAAAACATCATGGAATTGTCAATAGTCAAATAATATATGTCTACTGATCTTATTTTAACAAGGGTATTGTCGTGGTCGTGATCGTATAGTAGTTGGAATTACAACTTTCTATGCAGTCAATATCTATTAACCCTAATGTTGTGAGTTTGAATCCCCTTCAGGCGAGATGTACTCGATACAATAGTATGTGATGAAGCTTGTTAGTGACTTGCGACAGGTCGGTGGTTTTCATTGGGTAATCGGTTTCCTACATCAATGCAAACTGACTGCCACGAACTAACTGAAATATTGTTGATAGTGGTGTTAAACAGCATAACTCTAACCCTTACTCTTATCTTAACAACAAAACCAACGTAATATCATCTCAGTACATTCAATGTACAGAAACAAAACAGACATATACACTACATCACACTAACGTAGAGTTCACTAAACATAGGAGGTGACTTTCTAATGAAAAACCTTACACAGACCGAACGAAGTCATCGCTGTGCTTTATTCCGTCCTCGGACTTTATCATAGGATACAATTGTAAGGGAGGACACTATTTCACGGCGGACACTATTTAATGTCACATATACACTACATGGCACTAACGTAGAGTTCTCTAAACCTAGGAGGTGACTTTCTAATTGAAAACCTTACACAGACCGAACGAAGTCATCGCTATGCTTTATTCCGTCCTCGGACTTTATCATAGGAGACAATTGTAAGGGATGACACTATTTCTCGGCGGACACTATTTAATATTACATACACTACATAGCACTAACGTAGAGTTCTCTAAACATAGGAGGTGACTTGTTAATGAAAAACCTTACACAGACCGAACGAAGTCATCGATGTGCTTTATTCCGATCTCGGACTTTTCATAGGAGACAATTCTGTAAACATAGGAGGTGACTTGTTAATGCATTTAACAATAGAGGAATCAAATGAAAAAGACAAACAAACAAACATAAACCACACAGTCGAAACAATTCCACGATCTAATGTAAATATCATAGACACAGAGGCAAACTCGATATAAATACTTGACCGCCCATTTTGTCTGACTTGGTACAGACAAATGTCGGGTGTTAAACTAGTTTAATTGCCCCGAACCCGAGACATTGAAGACGACAAAATGATAACCCTACTTTAAATATAATTAAGAGTGGTCCTATAGTGGATAGGTGTGAACATACTGATATGATGTTGTATATTGTCTATTGTACTTTAAGGAAACATCACGCAGAGTTTTTGATCATGAATATATGCCACTCAATTTGGAGTTAATTTATACAGGGGAGAAATTATAATTTTAAAGATGAAAAACAAAAAATACCTCACTATCAGAACAATTCCAAAATCTAATATACAACATCGTAGATAGAGATAAAATATATACGCATTTACACAAATACATGATAGCTCACTGACCAGGCTTTGTACAGACACTTCAATGAAAGGTGGCGGGGCTACAATAGTTGCATGAGCTCAAGCCTCTCCTCAGTGAATGATGCTGTCATGCAAGTGCTTTCCACATGTGATTAAAATACCAACTCTTATATATAACCGGGCGCACAGCGTTATTATAAAGAACGCCGTAATCTTGAATATTACAATAATGTATCTAATGTTCGTGTCACAGAAGTTGGCATATGTATAATATTAGCTCTATAAAAGAGAACCGATGGCCTCAACCATTCTCTTAATATTGTAACATGAATGATTTCTTTTCCTTTGATCTTTTTATGGTTTATATACAAGAATACATGGCTATAGGCAACAAAACAATGAAGATATGAGAAATATACCTCAGGAAACTAACTCTTATTATCCATTTATTTAATGTGATACACACTTAGGGACATTCATATAATTAAGTTAAAACACTTATATTATATCTCACATACAAATGTAAGGATTCTGATTGGATAACAAACCGTATACATCAAGCTATGTATACGTCTGTGGCCGTATGCATAAGACATATTTTTACCCGTCGATTTAATTCTTTTTATAAAACAGCAAAATGCAATAAAAGCAATAAAATACACTCAACATATCAATGATAGAAGGGAGATGTAGTTTGTCGTCTGCATACGCTTGAAGCCATGAAGCGTTTTGCCTCTCATACAGAGGAAGCAATTATTGCTAAACGACAAAATGTGGTACCAAAAAATAATGTCAAAGTAAACAAAGCAGGCGCGAATCTTCTCAGGACATATCTGACTGAAAAAAACATGGAAAGTAACTTTGAATCTTTCAGTGCCGTCAGAATTGCAGAAACACTTTGCTATTTTTACATGGACATTCGTACAAAAAATGGGGAACTGTACAAAGCCACTACTATGATGAACAATAGACATGATTCTTGAAAAGCCCTCTCATCTAAAAAGGGTATGATATTATCACGGGGACAGCAATTTTCAAGGCAAATGAATGTTTCAAAACCGCAATGGCCAACATTAAAGCAGCCGGAAAGGGGGATATTGAACATTATCCTGAAATAGAGCAAAGTGACTTAAATAAAACTTGCAACAGCATTTATGTAGATGCAAGTGCACCTACAGGTTTGGCAACTCATGTACAAATGAACGTCCGTCTGTATTTCCGTGGCCGTGCAAATGACAACATAGATTCCATGACGAAGGACACTTTCGTAGTCAAACAATACGCTGATACCGGTGTTACATACTCATTTTCCCCCTACTCATTTTTCCCCACGGAAAAATGAGTATTTACTAGTTTTTTCCCCGGAAAAAATCAGTATGTACTCATTTTTCCCCCGGAAAGATCAGTATATACTCATTATTCCCTCCTGATTTTTAGGGGGGAAATCTGAGTATACACTGAAGTTCCCCCTCATACTCAATTTTCCCCCTTTGCACTGATAGACTATACAACCAAATAAAATTTTGGCTTAGGGGACGATCATTTGATTTTGAGGGGGGCAGGAGGGGGGGCTTGGAATATTTTTAAAGTATATATTTTGACCTGAGGTATGTTGAAAATAAATATTTTGATCTCGAAGATGGAGAAAAAAAAATATTTTAATCCCTCAGATTTACTCCAAACCAGGATCGAAAATAAACTGCGCTTACTAAGGCATGTGTGTAGCATGTTTGTCCGTTTGCGACCCATCCTTTTTATTGTGATGCGTAGGCAAAATATGTTATATCATTTTGAATTGTTTCAAGTTATTTCAGTAGATACATGCAAACAATTTAAAAAAATAAAATATTTCTTAGATATTGCAATAAAATAATCTTGGTAGGGGCATTTTACCTGGGTAGGTAGGGAAAGGGCAAACAACCATAATTTTAATTTAAGACTTAAACTTGGAAGCCCGGGGGTGTAACTTGACAACTTTTTTATACGGATGTGCGGTTGTCCATTCAAGTACCCTACCCATTCATATACCTCCCGGGTTTGCAGAACCATACCCATTCATACACTAACCTTTTCAAAAATACAACCATTTATATACCAATTGTATTTCTGAAGTAGTTCAACTGACATGACTGTTCCGGGAATTAAAAAAAACCCCACAAAGTTTATACAAAAGGAAAACAATTATATTAAAATTAAAAATTACCATCAATTTTGCCATCCATTTTGCAGTCGTATAAAAAAATGTTACTAGTGCTTGATTATATTTTATCATTTATTCATGCGGACAATACCTTTTTTTCATTTTGCATGGTCGAATTTGAAAGGATTTGAAACAATTATGTCCATAAATGCATTGTACAGTGTATATATGTTTGATTACATGGAGATTTGTCGGTGGACCAAATGGTAATAAGAGAAGACACGGGCTTGAATTCATGAGAATTTGCTGTTTTTTTATTGATTTTTGCAATTTACTATCCAAGGCCGTATACATACAAATATTTTGGTAATATTGCCTTTAATAGTAAAATTGCAACAACAACAACAACAACAACAAAGCACACAACAAAACAGTAAAATTGTAAAAATCAATAAAATCACAACATTCTCATGAATTCAAGCCTGTGTGATCTGCCCGGGATCGCTAAAACAGAGGATTTTTTTCTCGAATGGTTAGGTGAACGAAAATGTCCCAGTGCATAATTATAGCTTTATAAAGAGGTTCATATACACGTGTGTGTTTAGATCCATACCATCATATTACACTTTTTTCGCAAGTTTTAATAGCTTTTTTTGTTTATAACTCGTCAGACCCTTTACAAATTAAGTAGCGGTCCATTTAAAGCTTCGTATTTTTACTTTTTTGTATTTTATAGCTTAGTGGGTGTATACAACGAAATGGATAACAATTCTTTCAAAGTGACTGGTCAGATACTCGAACTTTAATGTGTAATAAGTTCTATTGTATTTCTTCACAAATTTAAGAGGTATTCCCCTTTGTCTATTTTTATACGACCGTCTAGAGACGGGCCGTATTATGTGATTGGGTATGCGGGCGTGCGTCCACACAGGTTTCCGCACAATAAATTTAGTTCAGTATATTGGATCTTTACCAAACCTGGGCACTTGATTCCCCTGTGGAAGGGTAAGAACCATATTTATTTTGGGGTCATTAGGTCAAAGGTCAAGGTCAGCGTTACTATAAATAGGATTGTTGACAACAGGATCATTTCCGCACGATAACTTTAGTTCTGTATATTGGATCTTTACCAAACTTGGCCACATCATGGTTTCACATGTGGAAGGGGAAGAACCCTATTTATTTTGGAGTCATTACCATTATACCGTTTGATAATTTATATAGACGGGCGTATTTTGTGATGCACACATTTCTTGTTTAAAATGGATTCTATTAAATTCTTATATCCCATGACCAGGGTTTATTTGTTAAAAGAACCACATGCATATGGTATTGTATTCTAAACAAAACACAAAATATGTACGCTCTCAACCAATGAATCACCTATTGCATAATTCTTAGCAGGAGTTGTACTTAATAGGTATACATACGATTTGATGATACATATTTGCATATTGATTATTACTAGTTACTGTTCTTTTTTTCAGAAACGTTAACTGCATTGTTCTTTATTCAATAAATTGTTCATTGGGTCTCCTTTTGTATTTTAGCTCACCCGACTATACAGTTAGGGTGATTTTGTGCCATCACTTGTCCGTCATCCGTCGTCCGTTAATATTTCACATTTGGATCTACTTGAAAACCACTGAGCAAAATTAAACCATGCTTAGCAGAGGTGTTCACTATGAGGTCCTATCCTACACCAATTTTGCTACGTTTTATGCCGATTCGCTAAAAATGGTCATCAGGAGACATTGGAAACATTGTTAGTTTTTCAATAATCTTTTTTCAAGAACTACTGAAGCGATTGTATGGAAACGTGATTTGTATGTTCATTTTAAGGTCATTGACAGCTCTTGTTACTTTTTGAGCCCATCGGAAATTCAAAATCGTTGCCAGCGTTTACCATATGTAAAGCAACATTTTCATGGTCTACTTGAAAACCACTGAACAGAATTCAACCACTCTTGGCAGAGGTGTTCACTATTATGTCCTACGCAAGTGTTGTTACTTTTCATGCCGATTCGTAAAAAATAAATAAAAGAAGAATGTGTCTGAAGACACGGAGTTCCCCGCTTTCAGCTAAGTGGGCCTAACTTCCAAGCCGTATATGTCATCTGGCTGAAATTGAACTTGACCTGCATATTATGGTTGCAAACATTGTCTTGAAATTTCAGAGTATTTTACAGGTGATAATGCTTTATATGCCGATCGGAAATTCAAAATGGTCGACAGCGCAGGTCAAAATTGCTTTGAAAACCTGTGAATTACATTTTCGTCATCTCCTTGAGAACTACTGAACATAATTTAACCAATTTAACTTTGAGGGTGGTCACTATGAGGTACTACACAAGTGATGTTACTTTGGTGCAGATCGATAAGAAATTTTGAACATTCTGATTGATCGATATTCAAGAGCCATTGAAGGCATTGTCGGGGAAAATTTATTAAAGTAGTCGTCCTCCTCACTACCTCTCTTTTTCTCTCCTTCTTCTCCATCCTTCTCCTCACTGGCTCTCTGCCTCCTGCCTCTCAGTCATCCTCCTCACTACCACTCTCCTTCTTTCCTCTCAATCCTCCTCCTCACTACTTCTCTCCCTGCTTCCTCTACCTCATTCCTATCCATCCTCCCCACTACCTCTCTCCCTCCTTCCTCTCAGTTATTCTCCTCATTACCTGTCTCCCTCCTTCCTCTCAATCTTCCTCACCACCTCTCCATCCTTCATTCCTCTCAATCCGCCACCTCATTACCTCTCTTCTCTTTCCTGTAATATTATCATCCACCTCATTACCTCTGTCTTTCTTCCGTCTCCATCCTCCTTTTTAACTCTTCCTCACTGCCTCTCTCCCTCCTCCATCCTCTTCCTAATGACCCCTCCCCCTCATTCCTCTCCATCCTCCTCCTCACTACCTATCTGTCTCCTTTCTCTCAATCCTCCTCACTACTTGTCCCTCATTCCTCTCCATCCACTTCCTCACTACCTCTCTCCCTCCTCCTCCTCAGTACCCCTCTCTCTCTCTCTTTCACCATCCTTCTCATCACTGGCTCTCCCCCTCCTTCCTCTCAGTCATCCTCCTCACTACCGCTCTCCTTCCTTCCTCTCAATCCTCCTCCTCACTACTTCTCTCCCTCATTCCTATCCATCCTCCTGACTACCTCTCTCCCTCCTTCCTCTCAGTCATCCTCCTCATTACCTCTCTCCCTCCTTCCTCTCAATATTCCTCACCACCTCTCCATCCTTCATTCCTCTCAATTCGCCACCTCATTACCTCTTCTCTTTCCTGTAATATTATCATCCACCTCATTACCTCTGTCTTTCTTCCGTCTCCATCCTCCTTATTAACTCTTCCTCATTGCCTCTCTCCCTCCTTCTTCTCCATCCTTCTTAATTACCTTCTCCGTATACTTTTGTCCTCCGTCCTCATCATCCTCCTCCTTATTACCTCCTCCTCACTACTTCTCTCCTCTTCGTTTACCTTTGTCACTTCGTCCTTTCTATCCTCTTCCTTCAAATCTCGTCTTCACTATCTGTTTCACTACTTCCTGATCATTATCCCCCTCACTTTCTCCATCATTTTCCATATTGACTCCCTCCCTAATTCCTCCCCGTCATCCTCCTTATTTTATACCTCTATCTCTCCTTCCTCTCCATCATCTTTTTACCATTCTCATACCTGTCAGTTGTGCCTTCCAGCACTTAGCAAACTTGAGTTTTTCTCACTTTCACTAAGGAAGATCGCTTTATCACTCAAAACTGTTTTTCCCATCCTTTCCTCCTACCTCCTTATCCGTTCTCACTCCATGTTCATGCTTGCCTTAGTTATTACTATCATCATTGTTAATACCCTCTTTCGTCGACATTTAGCTGTTATGTCTTCCACCATATACATGAATAGAAGTGTACACAAGAAAACCCCTATTAAAATAGGAGAGGGGGAACAACTAGAATGGGGGGAAAATGAGTATGTGTTAACACATACTTGGTTTTCCGGGGGGAACATTCAGTATATACTCATTTTTCCGGGGGAAAATCTCAGTATATACTCATTTTTCCGGGGGGAACTGAGTATATACTCATTTTCCCCCCGGAAAAATGAGTATGTGGAAAAATTAGTATGTAACACCGGACGTAAATATGTGGTAAAAAAGGTGGATGAACTCACCAAAAATCACCGAGAATCTGATAGGGAAAAGGTATCCGGCCACATACCGCTGATGAAAATTGCCTTGAATATTGCCCTGTTATTGATTTTGAAAGTTACATTAGTGTGATCATCTTTGGCAGTATATGAAAGACAGGTACATGTCAACTGATGAATGTTTGTTCCAAAAGAAACCAATCGGTCGAGATAGTTAGTCTCAATTTATGCCTAAGCTTAGACAACAAATAGTACTATCAACTATTTATACTAACCATTCTGTCCGCGCCACTGGTGCTACAATCCGTTGTAGGAACCTTTCCATGGTTCAAATAATGTCAGTCACTGGCCATTAATCCGTGTCATCTTGTGCCGTTTTTCAACGTGTGTCAAACAACGAAAAACAAGTAAAGGGAAATCTAATATCCAGCACTATTAATGGTCAGGTGTCCGCATTACCTGCGCCACAACAACAGCTTGCAATTATGCCTCCAAATTCTGCAGTTGTTCCATCGTCATCCCGCGTTTCAAACATTATTGATGTTCCTTCAATTGATTTGAGTGACATTAACCTCAATGACCTTTTTCCGATTTCGATTCACTACCTCCAACTATTATTTCTACACATCAATCGAGAACCTTTCATGCTCTCCACTTTTCCATGGTTGTACCATTACAAATCTTAACATCACGACCTACCGGAATTGGATTTCGAGCCATGTGGAACTCTATTTTAACACTTTCTTTGTTGAGGCCTTTTTGGGGATATTCATAAACGACTTCATTATCTACATTTATTAAATCAAATTTTACTGTATACAATTATTGTTTAAAATATGTTATTTTTGTTGACTATCCTGTGATAATTAACTGTTTGATATTTTTCACATTTATGGATCCTGTAATCGCCACGAAAGTTAGTTTCCAATTACATGCCGTGCATTTATTGATAAATGTGCCTTTGTATGTATGATTTTACTTGTGTCTTATTAGATTTGTAGGAGAAAAGTTTGAAGATACCAAAAGTGGTTATCGAAGCGGGAGTCGAACTCACAACGTTAGTGGTGATGCAAGTATAGGGTTAGGGTTATAGTGTATAGCGACACTTTCAACATTAATTCTGATTACCTCTTTGGTATATTGGCCATTGTGTTGTCTGTTCTTGGATTTACAGATTCTAATCATCTCTTTGGCATCTTGACCATTGTGTTGTCTGTTCCTGGATGTATGTATTATAATTACCTATTAGTTATCTTTGCCACTGTATTGTCTGTCCTTCGATTTACGGATTCTAATTACCTATTAGGTATCTTGGCCATTGTATTGGCTGTCCTTCGATTTACTGATTCTGATTACCTCTTTGGTATCGTGGCAATTGCATTGTCTCTCCTTCTATTTGCGGATTCTGATTGCCTCTTTGGTATGTTGGCCATTGTATTGTCTGTCCTTCGATTTACGGATTCTGATTAAATCTTTGGTATCTTGGCCATTGTCTTGTCTGTCCTTTGATTTACGGATTCTGATTAAATCTTTGGTATCTTGGCCATTGTATTGTCTGTCCTTCTATTTACGGATTCTGATTACCCCTTTGGTATATTGGCCATTGTATTGTCTGTCCTTCGATTTACGGATTCTGATTAAATCTTTGGTATCTTGGCCATTGTCTTGTCTGTCCTTCTATTTACGGATTCTGATTGCCCCTTTGGTATCTTGGCCATTGCATTGTCTGTTCTTAAATTTACGGATTTTGATTACCTCTTTGGTATCTTGGCCATTGTATTGTCTGTCCTTCGAATTACGGATTCCGATTACATCTTTGGTATCTTGGCCATTGCATTGTCTGTTCTTCGATTTACGGATTCTGATTACTTCTTTGCTATCTTGACCATTGCATTGTCTGTCCTTCTGTTTGCGGATTCTGATTGCCCCTTTGGTATATTGGCCATTGTATTGTCTGTTCTTAGATTTACGGATTTTGATTGCCCCATTGGTATCTTGGCCATTGTATTGTCTGTCCTTCTATTTACGGATTCTGATTGCCCCTTTGGTATCTTGGCCATTGTATTGTCTGTTCTTGGATTTACGGATTTCGATTGCCCCTTTGGTATCTTGGCCATTGTATTGTCTGTTCTTATATTTACGGAGTCTGGTTACCTCTTTGGTATCTTGGTTATTGTATTGTCTGTACTTCTATTTGCGGATTCTGATTACAATTTATCTTGGCTATTGCATTGTCAGAGTAATAAAACTACAGCCCAGATTTAAAGTGTTCAGTATCTCGTATCTGTGTGTATTATTTCATAGTTCTTAGCTGTACTGTGTTGATTACATTCTGGTATGTAAACCATACAAATATCAAAGGAAAAGATGCATTCATGTTACAAGCATCTTTAAAGAGTAAGAGTCAGGATAATGTATTCGAGTACAGTCAAACCTGTATTAAGAGATCACCTTTGGGACCAAGAAAAAGTGAACTTATAAGACAGGTGACCTCTTAAAAGAGGTTCAATTCAAATAAAATTGTCTATGACAGCACAAGAAAAAAGTGACCTTTTAATACAGGCGACTGCTTAATAGAGGTGACCGCATGGGAATGTTTGACTGTATTATATTAACCTGTGGACTGTTTTTTTTCCAGTGTAGCACTATATAAAATTCCAACTTGTCTAGTACAAAACAGATGTTTTCATCCTCTCATCGACAAAATACTTATCACTTATCACCAGGTTTGTATCTAGATTAACATGACGGATGCTACTAGTGGAGCAGGAATTGCTTACCCTTCCAGAGCATGCTTTGTAGATCGTTGTTTGTCCTTTTGGCCGTTGTGTTTTCCGTTCTTCTTCGATTTACCGATTCTGATTACCCCTTTGGTATTTTCAAACTCTTCTGCTTCCTGCCATGAAATAGCTGAAAAATCGTTCGCTTGGCATTAAATAACGATCACTCACTCACTTGTTGTAGGTTGGCGGTTCACCTACATCCTTCTAAACCAATGAACTTATGTACCACAACATAATTAAAATGTATACCGAAGTGAAATGTACGAGTAAGGAAATTTTCGCTGGTGAAACGAGCGTTTTGGTAAAATGCACAAAATAATTCGCACAAGAAAAGTTTTCCATGCATATGTTGATAGAAGACGATATTGCTTTTCCCATATTAACCATGAAGTGGATGATTTGTATAGCACAAATCACAAAATTTATATCCCATAAACTTTATCACATAATGTATTACAGCTTGCCCTGATTTAGATTCGAACTCATAACACCAGTGGTGGTAAGCATTGATTGCATAGGTAGTTATAAATCCAACTATCATACGATACACGGCCACGACGGCCCCTACATGTATTGTCAAATGTTGCATTAAACACCTATAAAGTAGATCCTAATCAATCATCATTGGTTAGGGCTGCATAATGCGCACCTCCTCTTGGCCTTGGAAATCTGCAGAAGAATGTTATTTCCCGATCTGAAAAAGAGCTAAGCATATTGTTCTTATTTATAATGCGCACCCCTCCTGAAAAATCTGTAAAATCTAGCGAATTATACATAGGTCATAACGGTAATTCATTTGGAATTTTTAAATCTTGCAGTGACAGATATGATGTTAGAGAGAGATCCACAAGAAGAAATATTAAAAGCTTTTAAATTATTTGATGATGATACTTCAGGAAAAATAAGCTTACGGAATCCTAGAAGAGTAGCCGGGTTAGTAGAATTGTATCTATGACCACTTATTCTGTAACAATTGTATGATTTTGAGTGCTAATAAAGGGTGTCAAATCACTTGATTGTTTTGTCTTGGATGGTTTGGTTTATGGTGTTTAGTTGGTAGTCCTGACCAACTGTTTTGCAGCCAATCAAATCAGTTTTTCTTTTTAAATTTGTTTGTTTGATGGTGTTTAACTCTGCTTTAAACAATATTTCAGCTATATCATGCCGGTCAGGTTTATTGGTGGAGAAAACCAGAGTACCCTGAGAAAACCACCGTACTGTCGCAAATCACTGATACGCGTTATCGCATAATGTTTTATCGAGTACACCTCAACTGAGCGGGATTCGAACTCACAACGCTAGTGGTTATAGGCACAGACAGCTATAGATCCAACTACCATATGACCGTGACCACGACGACCCCTTTCCGGGTTAGTAGAATTGTATCTAAGACCACTTATTCTGTTACAAAGATGTTTTTTATCCTGCCATTGTGTGATTTTGGGTACTAATAAAGGGGGTCAAATAAATCTCAGTGTTATTTAGTCGTGGACCTAATAAATCTTTTCTGGTTGGTACCCAATCCATGTAGAGCGATGGTAAGAAACGGTAACAGTATTAACACGGACTTCACAGAGGACACCATTCAAAACGATTAAAACTACGCTTGTTTCAGCTATTTTGAGACAATTTGGCATTTGTTTTGGATTTTTTGACATTGCACAAAAACCCTATATACGTACATTGATGGCAAATCAGGCCTCAAAGTAGGATTTTAATTTTGGTGGCCATCTGTCCACCAACTCCAAAAATGTGGTGGCCAAGCCCAATTTTAGTGGCCAAAGTAACAAAATTGGTAGCCAAAGATACAAGGAAAAATATCAAATTAATTTCACTCACTTGGGAAGAGCCAAGAGGACAGAAAAGCTCACCAAATGCTCGTTATTCCACCTGTTTCTAAAACTCCCCAAGTAAATTATATATTTTCCGACAATGTATGTATATTATATATTTATGCTTGCATCTTTTAAATTATTCATAAGTTTTTATTTATTCTTGATTTTTCTATTGGATTTTGAAATTTTGTTGTATTTTTTGTTGATCATTTTCCACTGTCTTTTGTAAATAAACGTTAGAGAATACCAAAGGGGCAGTGAAAAAATAGACAATCCTGAGAAACTTGCAACATTAAGCACACTAGCCTACACAATATGTGTTGGACACCACTATGTGCAAACAAACACAAATAACGTAAATAATACATGAGCCATAGGCCTCCTGCAAACAACTGGAGGTAAAGACGATTCAAACATAATTTTTATACTGTTATATATGTTCATATAATTTTTGTTTCAGAGAGTTAGGAAAAAATATGACTGATGAAGAATTACGAGCAATGATAGACGAGTTTGACCGAGACGGGGATGGCGAGAGTAAGTTCATGTGTATTGATATTTATAAACAAGCAATTTTTTGTGTGCAAAATCTAAGAAATTTTAGAAGGCAAAGGCAATGTGAGCTTTTGCCATCACTTGGCATCCGTCGTTCGTCATCTGTCGCCGTTAACTTTTAACATCAGGTGAGCGATACAGGCTCAGGTGAGCCTCTAGTTTATTAGATCACCTATGTGAGCTTTTGCCATCACTTGGCGTCCGTCGTCTGTCGTCCATTAACTTTTCACATTTTAATCTTCTCCTCTGAAACCCCTCAGCCAAATCAACTGAAACTTGTTAAGAAGCATCTATGGAAGGTCCTCTCTAAAGAGTGCACATTTTGCCCCGATCCATTTACAAACATAGCCACCACACAGTCTTAACGAAGTTGTCTGAGGATTCATTGGACATTCGGTCCAGTGGAAAAACTGGACCGAAGTCAAATTTACCGGACCGAATAATAAAAATTGATATTATATATATAAAAAAAAAAATTATGGCAATTTAGTACACAGTCTTTATGTGATTGTTCACGAGCAAAGTAATGTCATACATATCCAGTAGTGCATAGTTTCCAGTGAATGTAATTAAATATATGTAAATATCTGTGTTTACTTATTCCTTTTACTGTATGTGTATACAGATATTGTATTTTTATTTGTAAACGAGTAAAAGGTAGCAAATAATTTTTATTTCATAAGTTTATAAATTTGAAAATATATTTTGCAGTAATGAACTGTATTAAAGTATCCAATACACATCTTTTTGGAAAATTTTAGGACATCAATGGAAAATAAATATACACTAAAATTTACATTTGCAATTGAATTACAAATTGACAAGTTATTCACTTTAGCTTTGGTTACTGTTATAAAAAAATGTTCATGCAAATATTTTTCAATTAAATGTTCTTCTGTATGTTGTTATCTAAAAAGATAAGGCTGATGTAGCCAACAATCCGTATCTAATTGTTCGATCCGGTTCGGAATTTTACATCATCAATGTCAACTTCCGGTTTTCATTCCATATTAATTTCAGTTGAGAACATGAGTCTGCTGCCATCTTCAATATATATGCATCTCAAAACAAATTCAGCTAAACATATGCAATCATTGATCCTCTGGGAGTGTGGAAGTGAACTTATTTCTTTGTTCAGTGATATATTTCAGTTTTTATGCTCCAAGTAATTGGAAGTGCTCGGTCATACTAAAGGATGCCTACAATACGAAGTTCCGATTCATTACCAGTCTGACAGAATAAATAAACAAAATTCGAGTCTGCCTGACATTTTAATAAAACTGAAAATTGATATTAATGCCGTTCTAGAAACTCCATTAGCAGTGGAATAAATTGTAATCGCCAACTGGGCGACCATTAATTTGTATCCCTGTCAAAGTCCTCTGAGTCAGCTTTTTTCCCGGAAATCGTACATTCAACAAATGTTTAGCCAAACACGGCGTTCACCTGTGCAGAGCTACGATTTTTTATATCAGCTTAAGTCCGAAACAATATCGGACTTTTGGACCGGCCATATTTCACATTTTACCGGTCCAAGTCGGATTTTATCGGTTTTGACCGACGAACATACACATTTCGTGAAGACTGGCCACAGGCAATTCTTCTTTCTAAATGGCCGATTTTTAAAAATCTTCTCCTCTGAAACTGCTTAGCCAAATAAACTGTAACTTGCTAGGAAGCATCTATGAAAGGTCCTCTCTAAAGATTGCACATCTTGTCCTGATTCAGTACAAACATGGCCGCCACAGGTAATTCTTGTTTCTGATTGTCCGATTTTTAAAAATCTTCCCCTCTGAAACCGCTAGGCCAAATGAAACAAAACTTGGTAGGAAGCATCTATGGAAGGTTCTCCATAAAGATTGCTCATTTCGTCCAGATCCGCTAGCAAACATGGCCGAAACATGCAAGGCTTGTTTCTGATTGGTTGATTTCTAAAAAATCTTCTCCTCTGAAACTGCTTAGCCAAATGAACTGTAACTTGGTATGAAACATCAATGAAAGGTCCTCTCTAAAGATTGCACATTTTGTCCCGATTCATTAACAAACAAGGCCACCATATACAAATCGTGTTACTGATTGGTTGATTTCTAAAAAAATGTCTCCTCTGAAACCGCTTGGCCAAATGAACCGAAACTTGGTAGGAAGCTATAAATATTGCTCATTTCATCCTTATCCGTTAACAAACATGGCCGCCACAGGCAATTCTTGTTTCTGATTGATTGATTTCTAAATATCTTCTCTGAAACTGCATAGCCAAATGAATCAAAACTTGGTGGGAAGCACCTATGGAAGGTTCTGTATTAAATATGAATGGTGAGCGACACAGGCTCAGCCCACCGAGTCTCTAGTTTGCTTTTGCAACTCCTACCCCATTTGCTTGCAGTTTTTGAAAATAAATATTATGTTGTTCTTCAAAAGTTGCGGTAATCGCATTAGTGGTGTAATATTTAGTATGCTTGTCTCAAGCGTGGTAGATAGTGGGTTCGACCCAAGGTTGGATTAACCCTAAATCTATAAAATTAGTATTTGCTGCTTATCTTCTAAGCGTGCAGCATTAAGGAGTAGGAGAAAAGACTAGTTTACTCGGAGTAAAGATACATGAGTTTGAGTGGAGCAACATGTCTACCAGTACTATTAAAATCCAGCATATTGTATTTGTACATACATGTATATAGCAGTCCCCATCATCATTACATCAAAATATATATTGTTATTGCCGTCAGTTAGGTAGAAAATTGTTCACTTGACGTTAAAGGTTGGCTTAGGTTTATGGTGTTTAACGCTACTTTTAACAATATTTCAGTTATATCGTGGATGTCAGTTTTATTGGTAGAGGAAACCGGAGAAAACCACAGACCTGTCGCAAGTCACTGACAAACTTTATCACACAGATGTTGTATCGAGTACACCGCGTTATGAACGGGGTTCAAACTCACAACTTTAGTGGTGATAGGCACTGATTGCACAGGTATTTTTAAATCCACCTACGATATGATCACAACCAGTTTAAAATAAATAATCTGACCTCATAGCTAAACCATCGTCGGTATCTCGTAATTGATCATTCTCCAATAATCTCCAATCATCAATGGTGGTTCAATTCATGTCAAAATCACTGTTTCGCGTTTGTTTCATAACTGATCTGTATATAGTAGTTTCAATAGCAATATCACAGCACTCAAAATTTCCTATTAGACGGATTAGAGAGATTTTTCCTAGATATGATCTGTCTAGCCATTATAGTATTCGTTGTTGATAACCCATGGGTAATTATGACCCCCATTCATCTTCTCTTTATCATTTTGATTTGCAAGGAAATCCTTTTCTTTTAGAAATATAAACTGATTTGATTGGATGTAAAGCAGATGGTAGTGACTAATCAAAATGTGCTAAAATGATTCATGGATTCCATCGGTGGTGTAATGGTTAGCGTGCTTGCCTCGGGTGCAGTAGATCGTGGGTTCGAGCCCAGATCGGGTTAAACCAAAGACTATGAAATTGGTATTTGTTACTTTTCCGCTAAGCACGCAGTATTAAGGAGAAAGAGCAAATACTGGTTGACTCAGAATCAGGATAATGTATCCAAGTTGTATGACATGTCTGTCTGAGGACTGTTGTTTCAATGAGCTAGCACTATAAGAATCTGACTAATCGAGTTGATCTAGTACAAAGTGGACCACATCATCAAATTGAAAATTAACTTGTTCTCGACATGATATGGCTGAATAATTGCTGCGTTGGCTGTAATCAACAATCACTCACTCACTGAATTATTCACAATTACCTGGATGTTTGTTTTTTCCGTTATGTTTAGACCATGCTGTAGCTAATAATGATATGTTTTCTCTCTAGTAAATGAAGATGAGTTTATCGCCATCATGACAGGAGACACGTAGTAAACCAGTAGACATAATGGTAACTTATACATTATGTACGTATGATTCATCATATCCTGTTGTGGATGTCGCATGCATCAAGGAAATGACGCCGCATTTACAAATATTGTGTTCAGCAGACATTATTATATATATTTTTTCACCATTTATGTGTACTTTGGTATGCGGTAGTCTCCCCTCTTATAAGGTCACCCCTTTCTGCATTGAAAAAGTGACCTTTTGCGAGGGGTGGTGTCTCTTGAGAGGCACGGCAGTTTAGTATCATTTTACAAATTCAGTGCATCTGAGATATGTGCATTTCGAAATCTGGTCTGATATAAGGAGTGTCCTATAGTGGGATGGGCCTTACAAGAAGGGGGACTACTGTAAATGAATTGAAACCATATCAGACATTTAAAGCCCTCAATGACAAATATTAAGCCGTTATTTATTATTAGCTGTCAAATTCTTGAAAAGAAATTTTCAGTTAAAAAGGCATGTTGTTTTTGGGTAAATTTGCATACATTTATTTTGGCACAGTACTTTTAGCTTTAGTGCCATTTTTAAAAGAAGGCATAAAATATATTTTTTTTAATTTTTTTTTTACATTATTATATAAATAAAGTTTTTCAAGAAAAAAAAACCACATTTTCAGTATTTCAGTTCTACTTCCATTTCAATAGATCTTTATATCATTCCTGATTTGTTTCTAAAAATTATTTGTTTTTATACATTTTGTTTTGTATAGGAGTTATTGCCATTTCCATGGATAAAATGCTACCCATTCTAACAAGTTAAGAGCTACAAAAAGGACAAACAATTTTAGAATAGTTTTTCCATAATCTGTAGATATTTGATGGATTTTATAGAAAATACAAAATTCCCTAGTTAGTTAAACGTTAAAATGTTGTACAAATGTTATTTTAATATCAACTTTGCATCAATGGGAACCCCTTTGCCCACTTTAAAGGGGAACAAACTTGTAAAAACGTATAAT
This sequence comes from Gigantidas platifrons, assembly GCA_002080005.1. Taxonomy (NCBI): domain Eukaryota; kingdom Metazoa; phylum Mollusca; class Bivalvia; order Mytilida; family Modiolidae; genus Gigantidas; species Gigantidas platifrons. The sequence goes on along the minus strand of MJUT01041069.1, from coordinate 246,746 downwards.
TTTAGAATCAAGTCAGTAATGTGTGAATGGTCTTTTGGTATCCTCTTTTTTGTCTTTATTTAATAAAATGAGTTCATTATGTATAGTATGATCTTCGTTCAATATTGATGGACAAACATATTTATATACATATTTAATGATTATAAAATTGCTGTCAAACTTGTATTTAATGGTCATCCTTGGGAGAAAGGAAAAATGGTCACAAAAAACAAGTGACTACTTATATAAGATTGGTTGATCCTGATTTTCATTTCCGGTCCGCAATCGTTTGCATATTATTGTTACCGGAAGGCATTGTCTTGGGAAAAAAACAGAGGTCGCTTTTTAATGCTCTGGTGTTTTTGTAAAGATTTACAAGTAATTAGTTGATTATTCAATGATTTGATAGCTTAATTAGTACAATCAATTACCAATTATTTTTGGTCTGGTTTGGTTTATGGTGTTTCAGCAATATGGCGGTCAGTTTTATTTGTGGAGGAAACCGGAGAAAACTACCGACTTGTCGCAAGGTACTGACAAACTTTATCACATATTGTATCGAGTACATCTTGCCGTGAGCAGGATTCGAACTCACAACATTAGTGGTGATAGGCACTGATTGCAGAGGTAGTTGTAAATCCAACTACCATACGATCACAACCAAGACAGTCCCCCTTGGATGTTGAATGTATATAGAAAGTTAATATTATTTTAATTTGTAGGATTCATTCATATTTTATATATATAATTGATATGATCTGCCAATAACTAGAAATAAATTGTTTTTAAAGAAATTTTGTTCGAATTTTTGTACACTTACAAATATGTTTGTCTGTCATTACGACAAGTCCAGTGAGCAGTATTTCAGCTATATTCAGGACTAGAATAAGTTCAATAACAGGGCTTTGAATATTTTTCAAGTGTACCAGTACTTGCCTATGATTTCATATGTTTATACCATACCAATAGCATCAAAAATGTTTAATTACAAACACGCTGCATGATCTCAATATTGACGATTTCAAATCTAAGCCTCCTGATTTCACCTGTACAAGTTCCCCATTCATATATAAACCAACTGGCCACGCTATAACTGGTGACCTTAAAATTATCAACAGCACCTCTCGTAGAGAAGGGTGTTCACCAAAGGGCCTAAATATCGTGAACTTAAAACTTTCAAATACTTATGGATTCCGTCGAGGATTATGCCAGACAATGGGAAACACGTGAAAAGGAGGACTTAGATACTCTTTCCGAATGGGTGAAGAGTGTGAGGTCGCTTATACAGATTAGAATTAAAAAACTCAGTGGGTCTATGAGCACTCGCTCTAGATCAATCTTTAAAGACCCACATGTTGATAAACACCTGTCTCTCCTTCATGATAAATATGCTATTGTCTCCGCCAAGAAGGCTCCTAACAATATTGTTTTTGTGTGTAAATCACATTACCTAGACTGCTCGATAAAGGGATTAGGTATTGACAATTCCCTTGGAAAACCTACATATACCCCGACGACACTTACGAAAGAGGAAATCCTGGACAATCATAGGTCTGTTTTATCTTTCTTTGGAATTTCAACCAAAGATGAAGAACTGGATCCACCATCACTCTACTGAATTACTAAATAAGGGTTCGCACGGGTCGTGGAATCCTGGAAAGTCATGGATTTTTATTTTGTTAAATAAAGGCCTGGAAAAGTCATGGAAAACTGTATTTTATCGAAAAGTCCTTGAATAGTCCTTGAAAATTATTATTTGAGCTGCAATCTTTATTAAATGTATTCAAACATCTAAAATTAAGAGATTCTCCCGATTTTTGTCGTAACTGTTTTCTTTGGGCGTGCTTGAAACAAGGCACCAGTTGGGGTAAATGTAAAATAAGGATTTTAAGTTCGTTTCTTTAAAATTATTTGTACAAATATGCAACCGGATGTATAGACTGGTTTCCTAATGTACTACAGTTTCCTGCATTAAACGGTGTTGCAGTAGGAAACCAGATATTGGGAAACGTTTTTTGGGGTTTTAAAATGTCAGGCAACTGCCATTCAGATCAAATGGTTAGATAACCCTGAATATAAAAAGATGGATGAATAAGGGAAGTAGTGAGAGCAAAGCAAAATACTCATTTGGTCAAAAGTAAGAAGAGCCCAGAGCCTAGAGGAGCACTAAACATTATGTTTTTTCTAAGAAATAAATCATCTACCAATTTTATAATATAGCTCGCTTATGAGATGTGTATTTCCATATTTTAAAAATGACACATACAAATACAGTATGTTGTATGCTTGAAATTAATGAAAAGCCAAAATATAAGTGTCTCTCTCAAATAAAAAACAAATTTAAAGCTGCATCATGTAATGTGTGTATAAAAGAATATTAACATCAGTAATATAGGAGGAAGAATGCACTTAAAAGTCACATTTAGTCAACAAAAAACTCAGAACATATAAAAAAAAGGAATTTGAAACTGTCGGGATGGGTTAGTAATCAAGTGGAACCAGCCAGTGTCCAGTCTACAAAAAAAATATCGGAGGAGTCTGTGGCAACAACAGATTTCATAAAAGTGGAGATATAATTTTGACATTAAACATGGTAAAAAGCCATAAGTTTATAGACATTGTACAGATTTTTAGCCGAGTTGCAACGAAGTTGCAGTCGACTTATGTTTTGGCGAAATGCGCGTATGGATATCTTCATTAACGCAATAGCGCTCTTAGTTTTTGGCCGATCAACATAATTTTTGGTAGGAAGCATTATTACACTATTATTTAGAGCTAGTTCGAAATTCAGATTAATCTATTGTTTTTTTCTTGTAAAATCATGTTTTTTTTTTTAGAAAAAGTACATATTTTGAGAATTATCTTCGTTACCGCGATAGCGCTCTTAGATTTGGCCGATCAACATAATTTTTGGTAGGAAGCATTATTACACTATTATTTAGAGCGAGTTCGAAATTCAGATTAATCTATTGTTTTTTTCTTGTTTTGAGAATTACACATTTCTCTGAAACTACATAAGATAGAAACTTAATATGTGGTATGGGTGGAGATGCCAATGTGAAGTTGTGCATTCAGCATTTGTTATCCCTGGGGCTCAGTCCCACCCCGCTGGGGAATCTGTTTTAAAAATGTGCCCGAGATCCCCACCCTAAACCATATATATTTATGATCAGGGTGACTAGGCAAATTAAATGCATTATAGCTCAGGCCCCAGGGTCATACCCCACCCCTACCTGAAGTGCACTTTTTAATGGTTGAGATCCCCACCCCTAAACCATATATATTTATGATCAGGGTGACTAGGCAAATTAAATGCATTATAGCTCAGGCCCCAAGGTCATACTCCACCCCCTTCCTGAAGTGAACTTTTTAATGATTGCGATCCCCACCCCTACACCATATATATTTATGACCAGGGTGACTAGGCAAATTAAATGCATTATAGCTCAGGCCCCGGGGGTCATATCCCACCCCCTACGTGAAGTGAACTTTTTAATGATTGCGATCCCCACCCCTAAACCATATATATTTATGATCAGGGTGACTAGGCAAATTAAATGCATCATAGCTCAGGCCCCAGGGTCATACCCCACCCTCTACCTGAAGTGAAATTTTTAATGATTGCGATCTCCACCCCTAAACCATATATATTTATGATCAGGGTGACTAGGCAAATTAAATGCCTTATAGCTCTGGCCCCGGGGGTCATACCCCACCCCTACCTGAAGTGAACATTTTAATGGTTGAGATCCCCACCCATAAACCATATATATTTATCATCAGGGTGACTAGGCAAATTAAATGCCTTATAGCTCTGGCCCCGGGGGATCATACCCCACCCCCTTCCTGAAGTGAACTGTTTAATGGTTGAGATCCCCACCCCTAAACCATATATATTGATGATCACAAGACCAAATGATTTTGACTTGCAACTCGGCTGTTGCATCTCTGATGCTTTCTCATTTTTCAGAGTATGTTCCCAGAAGATATGATAGCAAACAAATAGCCCTTGGAGAACCGAAACATGTTCTTTGGCAATATTTGGAATCCGTCCATATTAGATGGAATCAACCAAAAGAAAGATAAAGAAGATGATATATAATATCCTCTTATTTGATGAATCTATGATTCAACAACCTAAAAAAAAAGAGCTGGACATTCAAGCTATACTAGAATTAAGTTATAAATTTAAATAGAAAACTGAAAGGGTTGTAATAGTCTTATTGTCCAACGGGCCACTTCCATTTTGATGGTAGTTCAGATCACTTTGGCATAAATGGCTACCAAGTGTACTGTTTATGATGGATAATTTCTTATATAGTCATATGCAAAGGTTAGAACATGATAGATAATGTGATTACTCAAGATTTCACTTATACTGGTTGAAGTTGGTCCTGGAAAAACAAATAAAAATTCTGGAAAAGTCCTTGAATAGTCATGGAATTTTCTCACAAAAAAGGTGTATGAACCCTGCTAAACTACACAAGTGTCCTTTCAAACAGCGCTATGTTGCTGGGTCTGCCAAATTATCCACGAAACCTCTTTCCAAATTATTAACATGAGCCTATCGGAAGTCAAAACCGGGCTTCAGAGTTATTGTGACATTAGCTACTCGAGGGGTGGTGTGAATCAGATGTGGATTCTGAAGAACTCTACAGATCTGTTAGAGTACATACAATTTAGGTTCATCTCCTCCTGCAATAGCATTAAACCATTTGAATTATCTACCCTCTACACAACTATTCCTCAATCTAAGCTGAAGGACACCAACGTAGATACAGTTACCTTGGGCTAAGAAGGGAAATATCTTAATTTGTAAAAAAAAAACACTGTGATTCTACCAAAATGTTCTCTGAAACTGATATCATCAACATGCTCGAGTTTTTGATTGACAACATATTTGTTATCTTTAGTGTTGAGTGTTTTTTAACAGACAGTCAGCATACCTATGGGTACAAACTGTGCTCCTCTTCTGGCCGACTTGTTCCTTTATTCGTATGAAGCAAAATTCATAAAGGAGCTTCTCAAGAAAAACGAAAAGAATCTAGTCCGATCCTTTAATTTCACGTTCCATTGTATATATCATGTCCTTTCAATAAATAATTCTAGGTTTGATCATTTCGTTGATCGCATCTATCCCATTGAGTTTGAAATAAAGGATACCACAGATACAGAAAGCTAGGTCTGCTTCATACCTTGACCTACACCTCAAATTGGTAAAAGTACCTGGTACCACCCCTTACAGAAAGGCCTACAATAATATATAAAAACTATATAGAAACGAGGAACGCATGGGTCAACAACTTTTGTCTGCCACTGGTGTGGATAATTGGGTATGGACGAAAATTTAAGCTTGGAGAACTGACGGAACCGAGTTTAAAAATAGAGTGGATCTGAGATTTTGGGAAACCGATAGACCTTCTATTGGGTGACTTAGGGGATCAAATATACCATTTGATTCTTAAAAATACCACGCTGAGAACGCTGATCGCGCTACAACCACAGAACAAGTCAGGGTAGATACTCGCAGTAAGCAGTCAGTCAGTTGAGCCTAATCCAATGCATTCTGAAATTTTGAAAAACTGGGAACCAGAAGAAATAAGGAAATCCCAGCTAAATGACAAAAACATTAAATTATATACAACTGTATATCAGATAAAAAGGAAACACCTACTTGCAATCAAACTTCACCCTAAAATATCAGTGTAAAAACATTATGGAGACAATATGATAGGTTGAAAATATCTAATGGAATGGTGTATCGAGAATGGATAGATGTAACCGGAATAAAAAAAACCGCGAGGAAGGTACGTTAAATATGTATACAGTTTTTATTTATCTTACAACAATAAATATTAAATACAACATTATAGCCTCCTGAAATGGGGTGGGATATTGATTTTTCCATTGGATCGATCCAGTCATATCGGAGCTTTAATTGTTCATGCCTCAACGCGTTTCTACATTTAAACATGATCCGATTAAAAGGCCATTATGGTGTTTGTAGATAGGTAATTAAGTCATTCGCTAACAGACTGTGATCAATACAAGCAATTTTCCCCGATGCGCGTACATTTCATAGTATTTATAAGTTACAGAAACATGTTTTATAATTCTTTGTATTCTGAAAAAGAACGGGTTAAGATACTTTACAGTAAATTATTTGCACAAGAAAGCTGCAAATATTTAAAAAGTTGTGTTTGGGTTTTGAAATCGGTGAAGCGTTGTAGCACGCAACTACCCATCGACTGATAAAAATCACAGTGTGAAGAAAATACATCCTTTATTTGGGTTTAGAGGCAGTCAACTATGAACAACACATGCCGTCTTATGTCATCAAAACTCAATTAAGAACTGAATAAAACTACAATCGGGCTTGAGTTCTTTTAAGATTATAACAATATGTAATAAATAAAATTAATACAAATGCTTTGGATTAAATTAAAGAAATAATAAGTTTGATTAAAAGTGTCATTAACAAATTAATTAACACCAAATTATTTAAATTGGTAAATACTCGGTCCGGGCCTACCATTGGTGGGGTTCAAATATCAGAAGGCCGACGATTGGTTGAATTCGAAGCAAGAAGAGCTACGATTGGTAGGATTCAAATATCAGAAGGGCTACAATTGGTTGGATTCACAAGTCCATTGTTCGTACCTAGAATCTAGAGAAGTTCAGAAACAAAAACGTGGGAAATATTTGAATTTTGGCGGGGAATTAATTAGGTAATTTCGGGTTCACGACTTCCGTGCCCTACCAGGGCGGACATTGCGCAACTTCCGGGTGCGCATGCGCAGAACATACTTCCGGTCACGACCGCTTCCGGTGACCTCACTTCCGGCAGCACCTCCACACACCACCCCCACAAATGCGGCTTGAGCTGTGCCCATATACTACTAAACGATATTCAAAACATTACACAAAAAACTTAAGATTGAGCAACAGAAGCCCACTTAAACCGGCGGCGAACTCCGGTGCCCCGGAAGGTTAAGCTGTTTTCGCTCCACTGGTGGCACCCTTCATGCTACTCTACATAATTTCATACTATCATAAAAACTCCATTTTGTGTACATATATAAATAAATATCAATTTAGAGTATAATCTATTTCTATGTCTTTTGAAAATTTAATATGATAAGAAATAAATACAAGCTACATATTCAGTGAAGGATGCGTAAACCAAACCTTGGTGGGACGAACTTTGTGTCCAGAATAGACAGGTCTTCAGTTTACACAGGTTAAATGAACAAATATGCCCTACGTTGGGACTTTATTTAAAGTTCATTTTATACAAGATTTCGGTTTATTCACAGTTCGGTTTAGACAGGTTAAATTAACAAATAGATCCTACGTTGGGCCTTAGAGTTCAGCTTATACAGGCTTCGGGTTCATTCAGGGTTCAGTTAAGACTTGACTTACTGTAATAGAATAACAGGTTTTTACAGTCAATGTTTACATTCTGTGATCTGCAATAGTTTTCAGTATATGTTCATGAAGTAGCACTGCATCATGTTTTATGTCATGAAGCATGGTATGAAGAAATGTGTAGGTCCTTTCACCTGCGGTAATTGAAGATAGGAGCGGTCCAACAAATGGAAAAAACGAGCGTAACAAAGACTGGATAAAAACCAGTTCCCCACAGCTTCCTAGTGCAGTAGTTATAAAACTCATCATATTGACATGTGGATCTAGCAGAGCCCTGCATTTCAATAACGAACGGTCAAAATCTTCTAAAGAATTAACTCTTTCTCGATTGATTCCAAAGACGTGCATAAAGTGCTGCACTTCCATTGCCACCAACGAAATTCTAACAGCAACATCTAGACCTTCGATTGGGATAGCTGCTACACCAGCTGCGAGAAAAGAGGTTGTTAATAGTCTTTTCTGAAGCATTTCGTACTTTCTTTCCAACAATGTCTTGGTGTTACAGTCAAGAGAAAAAAGAAGAGCTTGAGCTTTAAACCCACCTATGCTGTTTTCTACATACGTCATTAGGTCCGACCATTCCAAAAATTCAGGATCTCTACTAGAAATTAGAAAAATACCCGTTGTGTCTTTTAATTCAGGGTTTGCATCTAATGCTATTTTAATTTTCCCTTTGATTTCTGGTATTATCTTATTCGGGTCTTTGCCATCGTGTATCGCGCTTTCCATATCTATGTCGACCTTTGACCGGACAAGAGCGAACGATTTTCCCAACATACCTAATTCACGGACCAGCCATATCTCATCTTCACTCAGGACGTGGTTAAAAAAGATGAAGACAAAATCGTAATCAGATATGTTCATCTCACTTATATAATCTTCTTTCTTAAATTTGGTAGATGAATAACCCGGAAGATCATAGAAAGCTATTTGATCATTTCTCGGATGCATATATAACGTTGGTTGTAGCGTCGTGTCCCCGAATCCTGACTTTGCAAAACCATCATCTCCTGGCTTTAATTTTCTGATTTTGTTGATGAACGTAGATTTTCCAGTGGCGCTACGACCAGCTATAGCGAACTTTACTTTTTCCATTCTCCATCTGTTTAAGACCACATTGATGTATTCAAACACTCCGGTTTGTCCTTCCGTTATTGCTATTTGTCGCAATTTGTTGATGGTTTCTTCCGCTGACAAGCTATTTGTGCCCTCCTGTGATTGTGTCTGTTCCATATTGATTATGCAGTGAAATAACCTAAGAAATAAACATGGCTATATATTAATAGCATAAAATACACAGTCAACAGTGTACTAATCTCGCTGTATAAGAGTTATCGTTCTTTGGGCCATCTCTTCAAACAATTGTTTTTGTTCCTTTGCTATTGAACAGCCATTATCCATGAGCCTCATTCGGAAAACAATCGATAAGAATCTGGTTAGCTAGTATTTAATAATAATATATATATGTAGTAGAGTGATATTTTCATCACTTATTAAATTCATATTTAGGATACATTTAATTGTTTGTTATTCTTATAAATAAAATGAATACTAGTATTTGCAAACGATTTATCTAACTTTTTGCAGAGTATTTCTATTAAGGGTTTTACCCTTAGACATTTCTAACTTTACTGTGAGTACCCTTTACTCTAAAGTTCATGTAAATAATTATGGAGGGTTATATTTGAAACGGATTTCATTGGTTGTTTTCGTCTGGCGGGAAATGTTAATTTCCTCGTGCAAGGCTAGACAGACGAACATTGGACATTAAGCGACTTGATCGTAGACATAAAATAAGACAGAAGACTTGATAAAAATTGTCCACACAAATTACCAACTGAGACAGAATAACACTTGATAACTGTAAGTTGCACTTCTTTTAACTGTTTCTAATTATTTATTCACATTTACAAATTTCAGAACGATATCACATTTTCCGATTAAACCTTCCCCCCTGTTTTGGTCGCACGCCCGTAATATCTGAGTGAGTGAAAGACATGAGTGCATTGTATTTAATTCAGTTATATCTAGGTCGGTATTTTTAAATGTTATTAGCGGTGTAATTACACACTATTATTTTAATGATAGAAAGCTTTTGTCGCTTGGTCCGATTCATGGATGAACGGACAAGATACAGATGTAAACAAATCAGTAGCTCAATTCGCTGCATTAATATGTTTATTGTATTTTTAAAAGTACATTGTATATTTATTAACACAAATAAATGAATTTTATTTATATGTATTTTTATAGTTACGCGTATACTTGTATTGACATTTAGTCCTATTATTATAAATGTGTAATTTTGGTTTACAGGACTTGATGTAACTGGTGTATAAGAATCGAATGTAATCATGTAGTGATGTACCATTATTTGATCACCAAATAAAACACGCTCCACAAGTGGTAAGCATCGTTTATTGTTTATGTATTTTATGAACAGACGATTTTGTATTGTATTTATAGTATATAATTTTGTAGAATGCATATAGAGTATTTATTCTCCCTTGGCAGATTTGTCTATTATAACCAAATCTGGAATACATACCAAACTTGTGTATTAAATCCGTAATGTTTATAATTAATTGAATATTACAGTACATACACAGAATAGTATATACTTGTATACATGTTTTTTATAATTAGAAGGGTATAATTTAGAAATATGTCAGTTATATTGTTACCAGACAATTGTAATTTATTGGAATAATATTAACAAGTTATATTGTTACACAATTATAATTACATTGTTTAAAACAAGAACTTAGGATGATAAACTTAATAGTAGAAAGTATTTCTAATTAGCTGAAAGATATATTGGGATATAATTAACAATTATAACACACTGTATTGTATAATATGTTTTAGAATTAAGTCTGTGATAGTTTTGTAATTGATGTGTTATTTAATTTATTTATTCTATTATTTCAGTGTTAAATATCAATATATTATTGATTGTGGTAACCAATAAAGAACCTTGACCCTAAGATGGAGTTACTTGTTTATGCCCCTAAAAAGGAACGTACTACAAATGGCGCCCACGTATATGAAGTGATGGTACAGAAACGGAAACCAGTCAGATGTCATGTTACCAGTATTTGTTTACCTTTCCAGTGATGACCACGTGTTGATGTTTACATTTTTTTATGACAACGTGCTTGTTTGTGTTTGACAATAACCGTCTTTGAAGATATCGTAGTACCGGAAGTTACATTTGTAACTTAACGGTTTTGATTTTCTTTTGAAAATCTGACTTTAAATTTTGTGTTTTAATTTACTTTTGTTTTTGTGTGCGTGGACTTACATATATCACATAGGACTATTTGGAACTTTCATTTTTTGTACGGTAAACGATTTATTATATATATATATATATTATAATCAGTATACACTATTTGTTTTCATACTTTGAAAATTTGCTTCGACACTTACACATTTCATTTACATACACTTAAACATTGACGTTTGAAAACACTTTTGATTTTTTTCATTTTTGTACATTCACTAGGTATAGTGACACACATGCATTGGTTTCAATCATCGTTGATTGATACACCTGTTGTTATATTGGTTCACCCCTACACTTAAACATTTCAGTTTACATTTACACTTAAATTTGGAGCATTGGTACTAATTGTGAACATACACTTTTATACTTAGACATTTTCGTCTTTAAATTTACTTAACCTTTAAACACGTACACTTAAATTTGTTTTGTAGTTTGTATACACTTATAGTATATAGTACCTTACATTATGATGTGATACACATACACAGACATAATGCTTATTTGATTTTGTACTTGTTATTTTGAATTATTTTTAAATTGTACATGTGTATTATTTGCCTACATTGGTTATACGTTGACTTTGCATTGAATTGCTTTATACTTTATTGTAGTTAATAACCAATTGAGTGTTGATATAGTATTGTCATTTGTATATGACAGAGTATTCAGTATAGTAAAATTGAAACATACTTTCTATAGTTGAAAGCTAGTTATACTTGTGTAGTATAATATTTTAACTTGGTGATTGATTTTTGATCAATTTTATTTCAATTTTGATTTTTTTTTGTGAATTATTTTATTGGTAGTTATATAGTGGTGGTATTGAACTTATATAGTTGTAGAACTGAATGTATATATATATTTGTGAGTTATGATTTAGTGTGAATGTAGATTTTTTGGTATAAGAGTATTTTGTTTTCACGTCAATACAGACTAATATTTCTTATTTGCAATTAATCTGTTAGACTTAATAAGACTTGACATATTTGACATACCAGACGTGTAGTTGATCATTGATTAGTAATTGACATAGTTGTATTTGTGATTGTGACTGCAAGGTATCACCTGTTGATTGTGACTTAGTTCAGTTCTGATTGATTTATTGACAGGCTGTAGTATTGCATTCTTCTGTTGTGACTGACTGTAATTCGTTGTTTATTATCAGGTATATTAGACTTTGACTGATACAACAGAGTTTGTATTTGTTTGTGACCTGTGACCAGCAGTTTGTTTTTAGTCAGTAGAATTTTGAAACTTGAAACTGAAGGGGAATTTTGACTAATTTTTTTTTCAACATTTTTTTCTTGACTTTTGAGTAACTTTACTCAGGAAGCATTGCTTCACTTTTGGAAAAGGTTTTATGCCATAAAACCTAGCGTTGAAACTTGATACTTGAATATTGTGATTTACCTGATTGTACTTTACATATTTGAACATTGTTTATTTCAATTGAATTGTGTAATCAATTACTTGTTGCACAACTGTTTAGCTTATATATGTGCATGTGCATGTTTGTTTAGCATACCTTACTTTCAGGCGTAGTAGTTACATCTGTAGTGCTTCTGCACTCAGAAACTTTGTTTAACTGATATTGATTTTAAAAAATAAAAACTTATTAAACAGACAGTGATTTTCTTGATAACTAATTTAGTTGTTTATTCCAGATAGGCGTTTCAGAATTTCAGAACTTTATTTCTGTTGTAGAAAATTTGTTTCTCTTTTAGGTTTATTTTTGTTTCATTTAGCCATCATCGACACTTCAAAAAGGTTAGTAAAATTTTTTTTACTAGGCATGTTTTGAATTAATTTTAGGTTACTTGTCTATTTCGTATCAAATGGATCCTATGGATGATCACTTACCTGAACAATATGGTTCGCAGAGGAAACGTCGTCGACGCCGACACAGAAAAGTTTGTTAAGGACTTCTCGAAGATAGCTAGGCCACTGACAGACTTGATGCCAGTACCAAAGAAGAAAACGAGATGTAAAGCGAAGTCACCCACTACAACATCATGGATCTGGGGTCAACAACAGGAAAACGCATTCCAACAACTAAAGAGACAACTACAGAATCCACCTATACTTGGATTTCCACAGTACAACAAGCCATTTGAACTCCATACTGATGCATCCATGCTCGAACTTGGAGCTGTACTGTATCAAGAACAAGATAACCAGAAGCGAGTGATAGCATATGCCAGCAGAGGACTTAGTAAATCAGAGAAGAACTACCCAGTACACAAACTAGAATTTCTTGCTTTGAAATGGGCTGTCACTGAAAAGTACCATGACTATCTCTACGGGAACACATTCACTGTACTAACTGACAACAACCCGTTGACATATGTGCTTACATCAGCCAAACTAGATGCCACTGGTCATCGTTGGATTGCAGCCCTGGCATCATACAACTTCAGTATCATGTACAGACCAGGAAGTAGCAACGCTGATGCTGATGGCCTCTCCAGATTACCAGGACTACTTGGAAAGAACAACGTTTCCAATATCAGCACAGATTCCGTAAAAGCCATCTGCAACTTACAACATGTTCAACCCTATGTACAGTGTTTGTCGTTGTCTGTCACTTCAGCTGATGAACTACCTTTGGCAAACAGACACCTGATAGATGTTAATGCTGAACAGAAAAGAGACAAAACTATGAAAGAATGGGTATATTGGATAGAGGAACATCGAAAGCCAACGAAAGAACAACTTGAAAGAAATCCACTCAACACATGGTTCATCAACAACTTCGAGAAGTTCAAACTGATTGATAACATACTATATAGAATGATCAACACCAACGGCGATTTAGTCAGACAACTTGTCCTTCCAGAGACCTGTATTGCTACAGTCATGACTTCGCTTCATGATGATATGGGACATCAGGGCCGCGACCAGACACTATCACTCGTCAAAGATCGATTTGTATGGTATGGTATGACTAGAGATGTCGAAACGTGGATTACCAACTGCAACAGATGCATACGTAGAAAGAGACCAACCAACGAGAGAGCAGCACTTATTAACATCGAGTCATCTCAACCACTAGAATTGGTATGCATGGATTATCTATCACTTGAGAGATCCAAAGGCGGATATGAGAACATCCTTGTCATAACCGACCATTTTACACGGTATGCCATAGCTATTCCAACAAGAAATCAGACTGCAAAGACCACTTCAGAAGCTTTCTTCAATAACTTCGTCGTACATTATGGTTTGCCAAAAAGAATCCATTCCGACCAAGGGGCCAACTTTGAATCGAAGATCATCAAAGATCTATGTCACATCACCGGAATGGAGAAGTCGAGAACCACACCTTACCATCCTATGGGGAACGGCATGACAGAACGTTTCAACCGAACGCTACTCAACATGCTTGGTACCTTAGACTCGAATCAAAAGAAGGACTGGAAGTCGCATGTTGCTGGACTCGTCCATGCGTATAACTGTATTCGACAAACGACAAGAGGAACCATACAGGATTGTTAGCCAACCTAACAGAGACATCCCAGTGTATGTGGTTCAGCGAGAGAATGGGGAAGGAAGGAAGAGAATATTGCACAGAAACCTCCTTCTGCCAATCGGATTCCTGCCGGAAGATGAGAATTCGGAGAAACCGAATGAGATAAATCC
>MJUT01041069.1:220140-230805 GCA_002080005.1 Gigantidas platifrons | reverse complement strand
ATTGAATATTACAGTACATACACAGAATATTATATACTTGTATACATGTTTTTATAATTAGAAGGGTATAATTTAGAAATATGTCAGTTATATTGTTACCAGACAATTGTAATTTATTGGAATAATATTAACAAGTTATATTGTTACACAATTATAATTACATTGTTTAAAACAAGAACTTAGGTTGATAAACTTAATTGTAGAAAGTATTTCTAATTAGCTGAAAGATATAGTGGGATACAAATAACAATTATAACACACTGTATTGTATAATATGTTTTAGAATTAAGTCTGTGATAGTTTTGTAATTGATGTGTTATTTAATTTATTTATTCTATTATTTCATTGTTAAATATCAATATATTATTGATTGTGGTAACCAATAAAGAACCTTGACCCTAAGATGGAGTTACTTGTTTATGCCCCTAAAAAGGCACGTACTACATATATATATATAAAGCATTCCGTTCAATAAACACTCGCTCAGTACCATACATTTTGATTCAAAGTAAAAAAAAAATAATAAAGAAAAAACATTAAAAGCTACAGTAAAACCTGTCTAAGCTAAATCCTGATCCTGACCTTTGGACCAGCTAATGTGCCCGGAATAGACATGTGGTCGGTTTCTACAGGTCAATTTACAAATATTTCCTACATTGGGACTTTTTTTTTAAAGGTCTGTTGTATACAGGATTGAGGTTTGGTGATGGTACGGAGTAGACATGCTTCACTGTACATAATACTGTACACAGAGATTGTCATTATGATAATTATTACTTTCATTAATGCTAGACTATGGCCTCAAACATCATTTTATTATTAGATAGTACAATAGGACATCCTAATACATAATGGCGAAATAGTAGTGAACTTGGAGCAAAAAACTAAATACCAATGCTAATCATCTCTCATCAAATGTAGATAAGTCATAGGATACTTTTCAAAAAGGTGTTGATATCTTCTTAAAAGCTTTTTGTAAGATCAGATCAAACGCACCTTAAATATCCTTGACTTAATAGCTTAGTACTTATATATGAGTATGAATACGAGTTGTGAAATATAAACTGTATAGACCGGACCGATTGGTATATGACTATCATTGTGTGATATAGTAGAAAGTTGACCATCGACGTCAAAATGTATATAAATTTCGTGTTGTTGATGTTACTCGATCTGTAGTTATCTGTGTAATGTTTTGTAGAGCATTGTTTGTCCTCTTTGTCATTAGATTGTCTTTAGTATCTTCATTGTTGTAATGGAATCCAGGGAGCAAAGTTTGGATTATTAATTGACGTAACATCATCAATGTGTATGAAAGTGAGAATAAAGATTTTATCTTCTGTAATCATTGGACAATTTCTGCCTCATACGAGAAAAGGAAAAAAATCGACAAGGAGAGGGGCACAGTTAGTTCCCATGGGAATGTTGATGATTTATTGATAAATGTGCCTTCATATGATTGTATCACTTTACTTGAGTCATATTATATTGGTATAAGAAATGTTTGAAGTTACCAAAAAGTGGTAATCAGAAGCCGTCGTATGACGTGAGTAAATAAAATACAAAAATGTATTCCTAAGATTCCTGTATTCAGGCGGGAATCGAACTCACAACGTTAGTGGTGATACATGCATAGATTTAACACCACTTTCAACAATATATAAGGCGGCAGTCAGTTTTATTGGTGGGGGAAACCGGATGTTGTATTGGGTACACTTCGACATGAAGCAATATCTAATTGAAAAGAATCCCATAAGCTCTGGACAAGATGTGCATCTGTACATGCCAGAACTCCTCTGCCACAAGACCGAATTCATAGACGGAACGGATTTCTACTCAAAGGCCTTCATTCCAACACTAATAGACTGCTATCCTAGATACCACACAACACTGACACACATCTTGGTAACAGACCACTGATTCCGATCCAACAACGAGAGATTCGCTTTAGCAAGCAGAAAAAAAGACAGAGCATGCCTCAGTAAAAAGTAATATGTCTGCAATACCTGCTGAAGGTAAGCCGGACGTTAAACACCAATAACTAACTCACAAGTTCATTCTTACCTCTCCAGGTTAAAATTACCAGTGAAATATGTGTTGTCTGGTAAGAGGATGTACTGAAATAATGGTTTATCCTTTAATCAGTACATTTGCTGTACAAATATGCAATACGAATAAATTTTTGTTTTATTCGTACTATACGAATACACTTTCGTACTAGACGAATACACTTTTCAGCCTACGAATAAACTTTCCTAGTACCCTGTAGCAATGTATAGAGCGGAGTGTTCAAACAAGTAAGAAACCAGTACTAATGTAACGCGGACTGCGAAGAAGACACCCTTGGCAACATTTATGAAAGGCGAGAAATGACGCTTGTTTCTGTCGTTTTTGTTTAAATCTGGCAAGATTTCCGACTTTTTTCACGTGGCAAGATAAACACAAAATACGTACATTGTCTTTAAATATAAAATTCATTTGTACTCGCTGCGAAACAGGCCTGAAAAGCTCGCCAAAGGCTCCCTATTCAGCCTGTTTCTAAAGCTTGTACAAATAAATTTTATATTTACCAACAATGTACGTATATTGTATGTCTTTGCTATGCAGTAAGTGGGCCGTTAGGGTTATGGTGTTTAACATTAATTTAATATTTGTTGATGGAGGAAACTCTAGCATCCGGAGAAAGCCCCCGACCTGTGGCATATCACTGACAAACTTATATCAGAATTATAATTCTTGTTTGGATGGGAAAAACAACTAAAATTACCTGATAATAAAGTCTTCTGACGAAATATCATCAATTTAAAATATATCCACAACCAGGAAGAGGAAGTTAAATGGTGACGTGATTTATATTTTGTCACGACTGGTCACATGAACCATTTAAAGCTCTGTATATAGCTATTTAATTCATAATTATTTTTAAACATTATACACATTATCACTATGCAGTCAAACCTGTATTAATAAGTCACCTTTGTGACAAACTAAAAGTGTCCTTATAAGACAGGTGACATCATAAAAGAAGGTTCAATTCATATGAAATGTTCTATGAGAGGACAAGAAAAGGTGATCTGCTTAATAGAGGTGACTGCATGGGAAGATTTGACTGTGTATATGTGAGTGTTTTCTGTTGCAAATACATCTAAGTAAGATAACAAAAACTATTACTAAATGTTTAGATTCTCGGGACATGCTATCTGACATTTTTTACAGATTTGGTCAGATTTTGGTCATGATAACAAAACCATACACAATAAAAGGGCATATAATAGAGGTCCATAATGAGTTTCCACATGATTTACGGAATATGATAGCCCTTTTGGTATCGTCAAGCTTTTCTTCTATTCAAAGCCTATAAAAGCGTAAATATCTTTCCAATCTTTTGATTGTGAACGTACCACATGAAGATTGCTCAAAAGACGTGTCATGCTCACTATATTTGATATCTACGTTTTTATTACATTGAACAACCGCTGGGTCGATACCTCTGGAGGTGGACTAGTCATTGCATCAACACATGGCATGGTTTATTAGATATACTAGTATCTATTATTGAAATATACAGTTCCTAAATAATCTACCCTTACGCCGACTGCTGGGTAGATGATCCATATTGATGGACCGCTACCCTAGATACGACACTGACACACACCTTGGTGACAGCCTACACACTCCAATCCAACAACGAGAGGTTCGCTTTACACTAAAGGCAAGCAGAAAAATGACAGAGCACAAATTACGTCTCTGTAAAAAGTAATATGTCTGCAATACATTCTGATCGTAAACTTGACGTTGAACAACAATTATAACTAACAAGTTAATTTGTTCTGTCTTACCGAGAGGTCAGTGCTTTAGTGGAGGAAACCGGAGTACCTGGGAAAACACTTGTTTTCGCAAATCATCCCTTCATATGTCTAATTCAAAACAACTGTTCAGTTAAACTCAACTCAGATATTGTATTGTCTTCTAAACTGTTTTAAACATTTGGGACAAATAAGTAATATAGTAAATCCTACATAAACAATGATTACAACTAGTGGGTATATATAATCAAAGGCCTCTTGTTCTCTGTTACTTTAACTGTGTAAAAAGTATATTTTCGGGCTGCCAAATTGTCAAAATTAAGTCGAGAGGCCGTCGTGGTTATGATCAGATGGTCCATTATTTCAGTACATCCTCTTACCAGACAACACATATTTCACTGGTTATTTTAACCTTGAGAGGTAAGAATTAACTTGTAAGTTAGTTATTGGTGCTTAACCTCAGTCTTACTTTCAGCAGGTATTGCAGACATATTACTTTTTTCTGAAGCAGTTTGTGTTTTCTTTCCAACATTGTCTTGGTGGTAGCGTCAAGAGAAAAAAGAAGAACCTGAACTTTAACCTCCTCAATGTGTTCTTCTACATACGTCATTAGGTCCGACAATTCACCCTTATTAGGTTTCCGGCTAGAAATTAGAAAAAATACCCTTTGTGTCCTTTAATTCAAGGTTCGCATCTAATGCTATTTTAATTTTTCCTTTGATTTCTGGTATGACCATATCTTCGTCTTTGCCATCGTATATCGCGTTTTCCATATCTATGTCGACCTTTGACCGGACAAGAGCGAACGGTTTTCCCAACATACCTAATTCACGGACCAGCCATATCTCATCTTCACTCAGGACGTGGTTAAAAAAGATGAAGACAAAATCATATTCAGATATTTTCATCTCACTTATATAGTCTTCTTTCTTAAATGTGGTAGTTGAATAACCCGGCAGATCATAGAAAGCTATTTGATCATTTTTCGGATGCATATATAACGTTGGTACTAGCGTCGTGTCCCCGAATCCTGTCTTTGCAAAACCATCATCTCCTGGCTTTAAATTTCTTATTTTGTTGATGAACGTAGATTTTCCAGTGGCGCCACGACCAGATATAGCGAACTTTACTTGTTCCCTTTTCCATCTGTTTAAACTCTCATCGATGTATGCAGACACCGCGATTGATCCTCCAGTTCCTGCTATTTGTCGCAACTTGTCGATGTCGTTTTCCGCGTCTTGTGCTGACAAGTTATCTGTGCCCTTTTTGTCAACACACTCCTTTGAATTTGTCTGTCCCATATTAATTATGCAGTGAAATAACCTAAGAAATAAACAAGAAAAGATATTAATAGTATAAAATTCACCGGTAACAGTGCACTAGTCTAGTTGAGTGAATGTACATCTTTTTCGAAGAAATGCTTCGTTCCTTTGTTATTGAACAGTCATTAGGAATGAACCTCACTACAGAAAAGGGGCCGTGGTGGTCGAGATCGTATGGCAGTTGGATTTAGAGCTACCTTTGCAATCAGTGCCTATCACCACTAACTTTGTGATTTCGAATCCAGCCAAGACTTTGTGTACCCAAGACATGTTTCACTGTACATACATTATACAAATAGATTGTCATATGTATAATATTAGTTCTATTAATGAGAGGTATATCCTCAAACATCATTTTAATATTATATAGGACACGAGGACATCCTAATATATACACAAAGAAAAACGTTAAGCACCCCATGTTGTTTTTTTTTAAATAACAAATGATACAAGTATCGCGAGATTACTGACCAGATAATCTGAAGAACGCAATTGTGACCTGTTAGGACATTACATTGACTGTAAGAAACCACAACAAAAATGAAGAAAATGTTAAGTAAAACATGTCCATTGTAAGTATTGACCTTCACAGTTAAAAATCACGATAAAATTCGCATTTCACTTTCAAAACGTCACTTATGAATCACTTGATGATATCTATTGTTCAAAGTTAAGTACCGGATGTAACCCCCACGTTCTTGGATGACGGTCTAAACCCTGCGTCTCATCCTTCCAGTTAGACGTCCGATGTCCTGTTGTGATAGCTGCTACCATTCCCGATGCAATGCTGCTTCCAATTGACGAATGTTGCAAGACGTTTCTGATGTACTGATCACCAGTTAGGTTGCCTTGTATGGTGACTAAATCCAGCTTGCAGTCATCAGAGATACACCCACAAACCATTACTGAGCCTCCACCGTAAGGAACAGTTGGTTGGATGTTCCTTGGGGTATAGGCTGTATTTGTGTGTCTCCAAACCCTCATCCGGCCGTCGGTTACATGAAGCAGAAACTGGCTCTCCTCTGACCAATGGATCTTGCGCCATGTCCTTAAATTCCAACCACATCGTGCTACGCACCATGCCAAACGTGATCGTTGGTGTCGGTCTGCCAACAGTCGACGTTTAATGTTTCTCCTTGACTCAAGTCCCGCTGATTTCAGACGTTTCTAACTGTTCTTGTTGACAGACGTCTATTGGGCAGCCATTGTTGTTTGAGTACGGGACTGGTTGCTAATGGCATCCGTCTAACCAAACGCTGCAATGCCCTGTCGTCACGATCAGATGTGACCCGTGGTCTGCCGGATCTTGGCAAATCTTTCACATTGTTGGTTTGTGTGTGTTTTCTCACCAGTCGGCTGACTACAGTATAGTGGTAGCCCATCTGACGTCCAATAGCTTTGAAGGACATCCCTTTTGTATGCATGCCGATGATTTGCCATCTTTGTGCTTCTGATATTCGCCTTCGTACCATGCTTACTGAGAATGAATAGGTTTGTTAAAACACCGGACTTAAATACACAAATTCGAAGCGTGAACATACTGCATTTTGAGTAATGCCTGAGAGACATGGTTCACGTGTATGACTAGTCGATATTAGACATAATGGTCACATCTGTATGAGCACATCTTTTTAATGGATCATTGTTCTTGTTATAATCAATATAAATATTAGAATCTAAACTTAGTGTAACTTATTATGTTTTAATATATCAGGGGGTGCTTAACTTTTTTCTTTGTGTATATAATGGAGAAATAGTAGTGAACTTTGAACCGAAACATAATTACCAATGCCATTTCTCGTCAAATGTAAACAAGTCAAAGGATACTTGTCAAAAAGGTGTTGATATCTTCTTATAAGTTTTGTGTAAGATCAGATCAAACGCATCTTAAATATCCTTGACTTATTAGTTTAGTACTTATATATGAGTATGAATACGAGTTGTGAAATGTAAACTATATAGACCGGACCGATTGGTATATGACTATCATTGTGTGGTCTGGTAGAAAGTTGACCATCGACGTCAAAATGTATATAAATTTAGTGTTGTTCGTGTTGCTCGATCTGTAGTTATCTGTGTAATGTTTTGTAGAGCATTGTTTGTCCTCTTTGTCATTATATTGTGTTTAGTGTCTTCATTGTTGTAATGGAATCCGGACAGTATAGTTTGGATTATTAATTGACGTAACATCACCAATGTGTATGAAAGTGAGAAAGATTGTATCTTCTGTAATCATTGGACAAGTTCTGCCTCATACGAGAAAAGGAAAACAATCGACAAGGAGAGGGGCACAGTTATTTCCCATGGGGATGCCGATGATTTATTGTTAAATATTCCTTCATATGATTGTATGACTTTACTTGAGTCATATTAGATTTGCATTAGAAAAGTTTGAAGAAGCCGTCGTATGACGTGAGTAAATAAAATACAAAAATGTATTCCTAAGATTCCTGTATTCAGGCGGGAATCGAACTCACAACGTTAGTGGTGATACATGTATAGGCTTAACACCACTTTCAACAATATATAAGGCGGCGGTCAGTTTTATTGGTGGAGGAAACCGGATGTTGTATTGGGTACACTTCGACATGAAGCAATATCTAATTGAAACGAAGCAGAATCCCATAAGCTCTGAACAAGATGTGCATCTGTACATGCCAGAACTCCTCTGTCAGAAGACCGAATTCATAGACGGAACGGAGTCCTACTCAGAGGCCTTCGATCCAACACTAATAGACCGCTACCCTTGATATCAAACAACACTGACACACATCTTGGTGACAGACCACTGATTCCGATCCAACAACGAGAGATTCGCTTTACCCTAAAAGCAAGCAGAAAAAAGACAGAGCATGCCTCAGTAAAAAGTAATATGTCTGCAATACCTGCTGAAAGTAAGACTGAGGTTAAGCACCAATAACTAACTTACAAGTTAATTCTTACCTCTCAAGGTTAAAATAACCAGTGAAATATGTGTTGTCTGGTAAGAGGATGTACTGAAATAATGGTGTATTTGCTATGCGGTAAGTGGGCCGTTAGGGTTATGGTGTTTAACATTAATTTAATATTTGTTGATGGAGGAAAATGTAGCATCCGGAGAAAGCCCCCGACCTGTGGCATATCACTGACAAACTTATATCAGAATTATAATTCTTGTTTGGATGGGAAAACAACTAAAATTACCTGATAATAAAGTCTTCTGACGAAATATCATCAATTCAAAATATCTCCACAACCAGGAAGAGGAAGTTAAATGGTGACGTGATTTATATTTTGTCACGACTGGTCACATGAACCATTTAAAGCTCTGTATATAGCTATTTAATTCATAATTATTTTTAAACATTATATATATTATCATCATGCAGTCAAATCTGTATTAAGATGTCACCTTTGGGGCAAACTAATAGTGTCCTAATAAGACAGGTGACCTCATAAAAGAGGTTCAATATATATGAATTTTTCTATGACGGGACAAGAAAAAGGTGATCTTTTAATATAGGTGACTGCTTAATAGAGGTGACTGCATGGGCAGGTTTGACTGTATATATCAGAGTGTTTTCTGTTGCAAATACATCTAAGCAAGCTAACAAAAACTATTACTAAATGTTTAGATTCTCGGGACATGCTATCTGGCATTTTTTACAGATTTGGTCGGATTTTGGTCATGATAACAAAACCATACACAATAAAAGGGCATATAATAGAGGTCCATAATGAGTTTCCACATGATTTACGGAATCTGATAGCCCTTTTGGTATCGTCAAGCTTTTCTTCTATTCAAAGCCTATAAAAGCGTAAATATCTTTCCAATCTTTTGATTGTGAGCGTACCACATGAAGATTGCTCAACAGACGTGTCATGCTCACTAAGTTTGATATCTACGTTTTTATTACATTGTACTATCACTGGGTCGATACCTCTGGAGGTGGACTAGTCATTGTATCAACACATGGCATGGTTTATTAGATACACTAGTATCTATTATTGAAATATACAGTTCCTAAATAATCTACCCTTACGCCGACTGCTGGGCGGATGATCCAAATTGATGGACCGCTACCCTAGATACGACACTGACACACACCTTGGTGACAGCCTACACACTCCTATCCAACAACGAGAGGTTCGCTTTACACTAAAGGCAAGCAGAAAAATGACAGAGCACAAATTACGTTTCTGTAAAAAGTAATATGTCTGCAATACATTCTGATCGTAAACTTGACGTTGAACAACAATTATAGCTAACAAGTTATTTTGTTCTGTCTTACCGAGAGGTCAGTGCTTTAGTGGAGGAATCCGGAGTACCTGGGAAAAACACTTGTTTTCGCAAATCATCCCTTCATATGTCTAATTCAAAACAACTATTCAGTTAAACTCAACTCAGATATTTTATTGTCTTCTAAACTGTTTTAAACATTTGGGACAAATAAGTAATATAGTAAATCCTACATAAACAATGATTACAACTAGTGGGTATATATAATCAAAGGCCTCTTGTTCTCTGTTACTTTAACTGTGTAAATAGTATATTTTCAGGCTACCAAATTGTCAAAATTAAATCGAGAGGCCGTCGTGGTCATGATCAGATGGTAGTTGGATTTACAACTACATATATATTCAGTGCCTATCACCACTGTCGTTGTGAGTTCGAATCCTGCTGATGATAGGGTGTACTCGATACAACATTATGTGATACAATTTGTCAGTGACTTGCGACATGTTGGTGTTTTTCACGGGTTCTTCGCTTTCCTCCACCAATAAAACTGACCGCCACGATATAACTGAAATATTGTTGAAAGTGTCGTTAATCACCATAAACCAAACCATCAAATTTTAATCTGATTTGAACTGAATAAAACATTATATTGTATGTTTTGAACTGGGGTCCAGTTTGACGCCAGTTATAAATCAGGGACCGAGTACAGGCTTCTGTGTACCTCTTGTTTCATTTTGATGTTATTTATTTTACTTATTTCATTTTTTTCTATGTTTAGAAATGTATTTGAAACAAAGGTTGAATATGTTGGTATGCGAAAACACTGGCTTCGTTACTTCCACCGAAACAACACGAGTTTCTCTGTAAATATCTTAATTACAATAGCAGGTGTCTTTAAGATGGAACATTTTGGCGTATTCTTGTTTGAAATATATAAACGCCATCAGTAAGAATAATTTTCAAGAAGATTTGTTTTTCTTAGCATAAGAAAGGATATGGGTGTAATTGTAAATAAATATGAGAGACTATTATTATATATATAGGGTCGACACACACAAGTTGCTGTTAACATACGATTGTGTGAATATTGACACGTACAAGTTAAAATAAGGAAAAAGAGATGAAATAATAAAGAAATAAAGAAATTTATATTGTAAACAGAAAGCTAAAAAAGTGGGTGATAATTCAGTGACAAGAGCGCATGTGTATTAGGACACAGAATAAAGTAAAGCTACATCTTTTTCATTGATTTATTTTCTTAGTTAGAAAGGATATAAATGTAAATAAACATTAGATACTACCCAACATTACACTTAGG
>MJUT01041069.1:187380-201527 GCA_002080005.1 Gigantidas platifrons | reverse complement strand
GTTCGTGGTGCTCAATCTTTAGTTTTCTCTGTAGTGTTTTGTAGATCATTGTTTGTTTTAGTGGTGTTCGTGGTGCTCAATCTTTATAGTTTTCTCTGTAGTGTTTTGTAGATCATTGTTTTGTTTGTAGTGTTTGTAGATCATTGTTTTGTTTTAGTGATGTTCCTGGTGTTCAATCTTTAGTTTTCTCTGTACTGCTTTGTAGATCATTGTTTGTTTTAGTGGGGTTTGTGATACTCAATCTTTAGTTTTCTGTGTAGTGTTTTGTAGATCATTGTTTGTTTTAGTGGGGTTTGTGGTACTCAATCTTTAGTTTTCTGTGTAGTGTCTTGTAGATCATTGTTTGTTTTAGTGGGGTTCGTGGTACTCAGTCTTTAGTTTTCTGTGTAGTGTCTTGTAGATCATTGTTTGTTTTAGTGGGGTTTGTGATACTCAATCTTTAGTTTTCTGTGTAGTGTCTTGTATATCATTGTTTGTTTTAGTGGGGTTTGTGATACTCAATCTTTAGTTTTCTGTGTAGTGTTTTGTAGATCATTGTTTATTTTAGTGGGGTTCGTGGTGTTCAATCTTTAGTTTTCTGTGTAGTGTTTTGTAGATCATTGTTTATTTTAGTGGGGTTCGTGGTACTCAATCTTTAGTTTTCTGTGTAGTGTTTTGTAGATCATTGTTTGTTTTAGTGGGGTTTGTGGTACTCAATCTTTAGTTTTCTGTGTAGTGTTTTGTAGATCATTGTTTCTTTTAGTGGTGTTCGTGATGCTCAATCTTTATAGTTTTCTGTGTAGTGTCTTGTAGATCATTGTTTGTTTTAGTGGGGTTTGTGGTACTCAATCTTTAATTTTCTGTGTAGTGTCTTGTAGATCATTGTTTGTTCTAATGGGGTTTGTGGTACTCAATCTTTAATTTTCTGTGTAGTGTTTTGTAGATCATTGTTTGTTTTAGTGGGGTTTGTGGTACTCAATCTTTAGTTTTCTGTGTAGTGTTTTGTAGATCATTGTTTGTTTTAGTGGTGTTTGTGGTACTCAATCTTTAGTTTTCTGTGTAGTGTTTTGTAGATCATTGTTTGTTTTAGTGGGGTTCGTGGTGCTCAATCTTTATAATTTTCTGTTTAGTGTTTTTAGATCATTGTTTGTTTAGTGGGGTTCGTGGTACTCAATCTTTATGGTTTGTTTTGCTTAGTGTTTTGTAGATCATTGCCTGTCTTTTTCTCCCTTTTCTTTTTTCCATTGCATTGTTTCCTTCTCTGATATAAAGCTTCTGAATAACGCTCTGGTATCTGTAACTTTTATTATCTGACCAATACATGTATAAACCATATAATAATGTTGTATGTCTGATAGAGGTTATAAGTTATAGTGCTTAGTGCCACTGTTAATGTTACACTCAATGTTTATTTTCTGTGATCTGCATTAATATTCATTATATGTTCATAAATAAGCTCTGCATCATCGTTTATATCCTGAAGCATGCTGCTAAGAAAGTTGTAGGTCACTCCAGCCGTAGTAACTGAAGATATGACAGATCCAATTAATGGTAAAAGCACGTCTAAGAAACATTGGGCAAGTAACAATTCCGCAAATGTTCCAATTTGTTTAAATACAAAACGTGCCATATCAAAGTTTGGCTTTATCAGAGATCTACATTTCTGTAGCGAATGGTTAAAATCTGTTAAAGAATCAACCCTTTTTTTCTCAATCCTAAAGACGCTCATATAGTGACGCACTTCGCATGCCAAAATTGCAGTATTAACAGCAACATCTACACCTGGCACTGGCATGGCTGCTACACCAGCAGCGAGAGCAGTGGTTACAAATAGTCTTTTCAGAAGCATTTTGTATTTATTTTTCAAAATTTCCTTCGTGATACAGTGAAGAGAAAAAAGAAAAGCCTGACCTTTAATCCCATCAATGTGTTCTTCTACATACGTCATGAAGTTCGACATTTCACCTAAATCAGGATTCCGGCAAGAAATTAAAAAAATACCCTTTGTGTCCTTTACTTCAGGGTACGCATCTAATACTTCTTGATTTTTTCCTTTGATTTCTGGTATTATCATCTCCATTTTTTGCCATCGTGTATCGCGTTTTCGAAATCTGCGTCGATCTTTGACCGAACAAGAGCGAACGGTTTGCCCAACTTACGCAATTCACGGACCAACCATATATCATCTTCACTCAGGACGTTGATAAAAAAGATGAAGAAAAAATCGTAATCAGATATTTTCATTGCACTTATGTAATGTTCTTTCTTAAATTTGGCAGAGGAATAACCCGGCAGATCACAGAAAGTTATTTGATCATTTTTCGGATGCATATAGAACTTTGGTTTTGTCGTCGTGTTCCCGGATCCTGTCGGTGCAAAATCATCATCTCCTGGATTTAAATGTCTGATTGTGTTAATAAACGTA
Organism: Gigantidas platifrons; assembly: GCA_002080005.1. Lineage (NCBI taxonomy): Eukaryota > Metazoa > Mollusca > Bivalvia > Mytilida > Modiolidae > Gigantidas > Gigantidas platifrons. The sequence continues at coordinate 199,123 of MJUT01041069.1, read as the reverse complement.
GATTTTCCAGTGGCGGCAAGACCAGTTATAGCGAACTTTACTTGTACATTTTTCCATCCATTTAGGCTAGCATCGATGTATTCAGATACTGCGATTGGTCCTCTATGTTCTACTAATTGTCGCAACTCGTTGATTTCGCTCTCCGCGTCTTACGCTAACAAGTTATCTGTGCCCTTTTTGTCATCACACACCTTTGATTGTTGCTGTCCCATGTTGATTATGTAGTGAGATAACCTAAGAAATAAACATGACAAGATATTAATAGCATAAAATTCACCGTCAACAGTGCACTAGTCTCGCTGTATAAGAGTTATCGCTCTTTGAGACATATCTTCGAACAATTTTTTTGTTCCTTTGCTATTGAACAGCCATTATCCATGAGCCTCATTCGGAAAACAATAGATAGGAATTTGATTACTAGTATTTAATTATAACACCTGCTCAGTACTATAAATTTTGATTCAAAGCAAAAAAAAAAAAAATTAAATTAAAAAAAAACAATAACAGATACAGTAAAACCTGTCTAAACTGAACCCTGATCTTGACCTTTGAACCAACGAATGTGTTCGGATTAGACATGTGTTCTGTTTATACAGGTCAAATTACAAACGTTTTCTACATTGGGACCTTTTTAAAGATCTGTTGTATACATGATTGAGGTTTGGTGATGGTATGGAGTAGACATGTTTCACTGTGCATAATACTGTACACAGAGGTTGTCATTATAATAATTATTACTTTCATTAATGAGAACTTATGGCCTCAAACAACATTTTAATATTAGGTAGAACTTGATGACATCCTAATACACAATGGAGAAAAAGTAGTGAACTTTGAACCGAAATATAATTACCAATCTCATCTTTCGTCAAATGTAGACAAGTCATAGGATACTTTTCAAAAATGTGTTGTTATTTTCTTAAAAGTGTTTTTGTAAGATCAGATGAAACAATTTTTAAATATCCTAGACTTAATAGCTTAGTACTTATATATGAGTATGCATACGAGTTATGAAATATAAACTGCATACACCGCGAACGATTGGTATATGTCTAACATTATATAGACTGGTAGAAAGTTGACCATCGACGTCAAAATTGATATAAATTTAGTGTTGTTCGTGTTTCTCGATCTCTAGTTATATGTGTAATGTTTTGTAGATCTTGGTTATTATATTGTCTGTCTTTCTTAAATTTACGCTTCTGATTGCACCTTTAGTATCTTCATCTTTTGTAATGCAATCCAGTTAGCAAAGTTTGGATTATTAATTGACGGAACATCGACAATATGTATAAAAGTGAGAATAAAGATGTTATCTTCTGTAATTATTGGGCAAATTCTGCCTCATACGAGAAAAGGAAACAATCGTAAAGGAGAAGGACAGTTTTATTGGTGGAGGAAACCGGATGTTGTACTGGGTACACTTCGACATGAGCGGGATTCGAAATCACATCTGTACTGGTGATAGATATTGAATGCACAGGCAGTTGTGAATCCAACAACTGTACGATCACAACCACGGTGATACATCTATATACTGATTCTACATGTAGATGCAAATTCGACTACATACACCTTACTATTGTGGACATAACGTTCAGTTTTAATTTTAGAGATACGACTAGTGACAGTCAATGGTTGTAATATACAAGATATGTGATACTGTATTTAAAATTGTAAGACCCATACTTCATTACATCCCTCCAATAGATGGTCCACAAACCTTACTTCTTGCCCTTCCGGATCATCTGAGTTCACCCCCAGGTTTTAGTCAGGTTTGTGCTGCTCGGTCTTTAGTTTTCTGTGTTATGTTTTGTAAATCGTTGTTTTTCTTTTTTATTTCGCACATTGTATTGTCTGTTCTAAGATTTACTGATTCAAAGCTTATAAAAGCGTAAATATCTTTCCAATCTTTTGATTATGATCGTACCTGATGAAGATTACTCAACAGACGCGACCTGTGTACTAGATTTGATATCTACGTTTTTATTACATTGTACTATCACTGGGTCGATACCTCTGCAGATGGACTATTTTATCTCAGAAGGTATGATCCGCCCAGTAGTCATTGCTTCGACACTGACATGGTTTATTAGATATACTAGTATCTATTATTGAAATATACAGTTCCTAAATAATGTATATATACACTGACTGTTGGGAGGATGTTATCCTTCTTTACTAATAGTCCACCAGCAGAGGTATCAACACAGTGATAGTAATAAAAAAGCAAATCAAATAATTATACTATCACTGGGTCAATACCTCTGCAGGGGGATTAGTTTCTCAGAAGGTATGATCCACTCAGTAGTCATTGTTTCTACATATGGCTTTACTTATTATAAATACTGATATATATTATTGAAATATACAGTTCTTGAATAATGTATCGATACGCCGATTGCTGAGCGGACGGTATTCATTACCAATAGTCCACCATCAGAGTTATCAACCCATCGATAGTAATAAAAACGTAGATATCAAACTTAGTGCGCACGTCGTGTTTCTGGAATAATTTAATCAACAAAATGAGAACGTCGTAGTTAATTTTTTTACTAAGCACATGATTACATGACTTAAGCTTTATAAGCAATATCTAATTAAAGCAAAGCAGGATCACCGAAGTTCTACAGCAAGAACCCCTCTGCCACAAGACCGATTTCATAGACGTAGCGGAGTCTTACTCAGAGGCTTTCAAACTATATGATCCAACACTGATGGACCGCTACCCTAGACGCTGACAAACACCTTTGTGCCAGACCACCAACTCCGATCCAGCAACGAGGTTCGAATTACACTAAAAGCAAGCAGAAAAAAGACAGAACGCACAACTGTAAAAAGTAATGTGTCCGCCATACCTTCTGAAGGTATACCTAACTCTAAAGACCAATAACAAAACTTACAAGTTAATTATTCTGTCTTTCCTCTCCAGGCTAAAATGTTACAATAACAACTCTAGATAGACAAGTGTTTTGATAAAATGATCAATGTACAATAAACTAAATGTTTTCTTTCTGATAAAATGGCATTATGTGTTATCATGATGAACCAGATATTAGACTTCATGCATAAAAGGCATATAGATAATTATGTGTTTTATCAATAGAACTTTAAACATTATACACATTATCATTATACATTCAAACCTGTATTAAGAAGTCACCTTTAAGACAAAGTAAAAGTGTCCTTATAAGACAGGTGACCTCATAAAAGAGGTTCAATTGATATGACATTTTTTATGACAGGACAAAAAAGGTGATCGTTTAATACAGGTAACTGCTTAATAGAGGTGAATGTGCATGCTTGACTCTATATATCTGAGTGTTTTCTGTTGAAAATAAATCTAGGCAAGCTAAAAAAAACAATTACTAAATGTTTATATTTTCTGAACATGTCACCGGACATTTTCTACAGATGATCACAAAACTGAAAAACAACTAGATTGCATGACAAAATATTTAAGCTAATTTAATGCATTTAAAACCATATAGCACAATCGTGCACAATAAAATCACCTATAATAGAGGTCCATAATGACTCTCCAAATAAAATACGGTTAAACCGTTTATCTAAAAATCGTGTCAGGCAACTTAGTTTTCTCTTCACACCATTTATTGTGTATTTTAGCTAGGGAATTTTTCTGTTATTTGTATATATACACTCCGACAAAAGTTAAGCACCACCCTATATTTTTATCGATATATTTTTTTACATCAATACTGTTAAAACAATAAAATAGATATCACCATTTTTCTTACACTTATTAAAAGACTACACCAAGGGCTCTAAAATTACCAATCTACGAAGTATTTATCATCCTGAAAGACGTGACTATGACGTGGCAAAATGGGGTTCAAAACAGGCGCTGGAAAAACGTAAAACCAGTTTGTCTTTGATGGAAGTTTTTAACATTGCATTAAAATGCAGAGTCTTCAGATTTTAAGAACTTTTAAATGCATCTATTGTGCGTATGTATAAAGCATAAAAATCAATAACTAGTATATCCACCGCGTTTATTGTGAAGTTGTGTAACACGCCTTGTCATGCTTCGCACAAGACGCCTAAGCAGTTCTTGGGGGAATTGATACCACTCCTGTAAGATAGCAGTTCTTAATTCGTCAGTATTTTGACATTTTGGATTGCGCTGGTTAATTTTTGGCCAATAAAGTCCCATTCATGCTCTATAGGGTTCATGTCTGTCGACATCGCAGGCCATGGAATTGTCTGTAAATAATGTTGCACAATTCGGACTCTATGTGGCCTAGCGTTGTCGTCCATGAACATTGGCCTGTCAGCCAACGCATGATTGTCGAAATGGGGGACTACGCGTGGAGCGATCACATTATCACGGTATTTTTGGCCTGTCAGATTACCATCAAGAACGTACAAGTCCAACTTACAGTCAAAGGAAAAATAACCACAGACAGTTACACCCTCACCCCCAAAAGCAGTTGTGCCTAAAATATGGTTGTCCTGAAATGAAGTGTATCGTTGGTGCCAAACCCTTGCACGATCCTCGGTAGGGCGTAACAAAAAACGACTTTCATCAGACCAGTGGACCCTTCCCCATGTGCGAATAGTCCACCCCAAATGATCATGTGACCAGTCAAATCGAGCATGGCGATGACGTAATGTCAACTGTGGACGTTTTATGGGTCGTCGCGCTCGCATTCCCTGATGGTGGAGGTGTCTGATTACAGTGCGTGTGCTAATGTGGCCTCCAAATGCTAAATTACCACGAAGTGCACCAGCTGTACTGAACGGCCGTTTCCGCGCCCGTCTGGATATGAGCCGGTCCTCTCTCGGCGTCGTTTTGCGAGGTCTACCTGCACGTGGACAGTCAGAAACATTCCCCGTTTCAGGAAAACGCTGCATCAGTCGTACAATGATGGAATGGTTAACCCTGAAGTGGTCTGCCACCCTTCTATGACTAAAACCGCCGTTATGCATGCCAACAGCTTGCCACCTTTCTAGTATGGTTAATTTTCGCCGCATCAAACCAAACAATAGAAAATGAAACTTAAACCCTTTACACAAAAAAATCAGCTTTCGTTCGCATACAAAAATGTTGAAAAGTACACGTGGCACTTTGCACTCCCTGTCATATACACATAAATAAAAATCGATCAATAACCTGTTTCACGGGTAAGTAAGTATGTGTGTACAGGTAACGAAAACAGCAAACCGATTTGAAATAAGTTCATTATTAGAAAAGATATTATTGAAGCAAATCATGTGGTGCTTAACTTTTGTCGGACTGTATATTTATGCATACAGTCACACAGTTGTCATATCAGATTATATGCAGCACAACAGGTGTGACTAGTGTAGTAGGAACTGCTTACCCTACCGGAACACCAGAGTTGACTCCTGGGTTTTAGTGGGGTTAGGTGTGACTAGTGGAGGAGAAACTGCTTACCCTACAGGAATACAAGCGTTTACTCCTGGGTTTTAGTGGGATTAGGTGTGACTAGTGGAGTAGAAACTGCTTACCCTACCGGAACACCAGAATTTTAATGGGGTTCGTGGTTCCAATCTTTAGTTTTATGTGTAGTGTTTTGAAGATCATTGCTTGTCTTTTTTCCCTTTTTCTTTTGCCATTTCATTGTCTGTCGTTCTCTGATATAAAGCTTCTGAATACCGCTTTGACATCTGTAAACTTTTATTATCAGACCAATACATGTATAAACCATATAATAATGTTGTATATCTGGTAGCTGAAGATAAGACTAGTCTACCTAATGGAAGAATCAAGTCGAACAAAGAAATGGACAATAACAATGTCCCATGCGCTCCAAGTGGTGTACATACAAAGAGTGTCGTATCGAAATTTGGCTCTAACAGAGATCTACATTTCAATAACACATGGTGAAAATCTTCTAAAGTATTAACTCTTTCTCACTCGACTCCAAAGACACGCATATAGTGACGCACTCCGTGTACCAACAAGGCAACATTAACAGCCACATCTACACCTGACACTGGGATGACTGCTACACCAGCAGCGAGAGCAGTGGCTGCAACTAGTCTTTTCTTATGCATTTTGTGTTTTCGTTCCAACATTTCCTTGGTGATATCGCCAAGAGCAAAAATGAAGAGCTTGAGCTTTAAGCCCATCAATGTTTTCTTCTATATACTCCAATAGGTCCTACATTTCACCCAAATCAGGTTTTCGACAAGAAATTAGAAAAATACCCTTTGTGTTCTTTAATTCAGGGTTCGCATTATGTTATTTTAAGTTTTCCTCTAATTTTTTGTATTATCTTCTTCGGGTCTTTACCATAGTATATCGCGTTATTTATATCTATGTCGATCTTTGACCGGACAAGAGAGAACCGTTTGTCCAACCTACGCAATTCACGGACCAGCCATACCTCATCTTCACTCAAGACGTTGTTAAAAAAGACGAAGACAAAATCATAATCAGATATTTTCATCTCATTTATATAATCTTCTTTTTTAAACGTGGTAGATGAATAACCCGGAAGATAACAGAAAGTAATTTGATAATTTTTCGGATGTATATATAACTTTGGTGTTATCGTCGTGTCCCCGGATCCTACCATTGCCAAACCATCATCTCCTGGCTTTAAATTTCTGATTGTGTTGATGAACGTAGATTTTCCAATGGCGCTACGACAAGTTATAGCGAGCTTTACTTGTCCCTTTTTCCACCTGTTTAAGCTCTCATCAATGTATGCATATACTGCGATTGGTCCTCCATTTTCTACTAATCGACGCAAAATGTTGATGTCGTTTACCGCGTCTTGCGCTGACCAGTTATCTGTGCCCTTGTCGTCAGCACACTCCTTTGATTGTATCTGTCTCATATTGATTATGCAGTGAAATGACATAAGAAATAAACATGACAAGATATTAATAGCATAAAATTCACCGTCAACAGTGCACTAGTCTCGCTGTATAAGAGTTTTCATTCTTTGAGACACCCCTTTTAACAATTTCTATGTTCCTATAAGGGGCTTTTAAGATCGAAACTTTACGACAAAAGAGATTATTTCAATTATCCCATTGTGAACTTTCCATTTATATGTAGCAAATTTACAGCAGCACCTGCATATGGGGTATCTATATGTCTCAGTTGATACGAAATTCCGGAGCTTGTGGTTCCTATCAACGGCATGCTGCTAACAAGGAAACTACTGAGCAAAGGGTTACTCTTTGTTAAGTTCAAGTCATGACTTCGAATTTTTAACGGTCGCCACCATGACTTGGTTGAACGCTATGGAATATCTGTGTCACAAATGAGCACGGATATGTTCCACTTGTCGTAAATACTTCCCTGTCCTCATCCATGACTTATCACCGGGATTGTAACTATAGTATTACAACGGGTGCTACTAGTAGAGCAGGAACTGCTTACCCTTCCGGAGTTCACCTGCGGTTTTGGTGAGGTTCATGTTACTCGATCTTTGTAGATCTTGGTTTGTCCTTTTGTACGTTTTCTTTTGGCCGTTGTGTTGTCTATTCTTCTTCGATATACGGACTCTTCTTTCATTTATCTCTAGTTCTCCGGGTTATATTCATTCCCAGTTTTTAGTTGTGTTCGTGTTGTTCGATCTCTAGTTATCTGTGTAATGTTTTGTAGATCATTGTCTGTCTTTCTTCGATTTACGGCTTTTGATTACCCCTTAATTATCTTTATGTTTTGTAATTAAATCCGGTTAGCCCAGTTTATGTATAAAGTGGGAATAAAGAATTTATCTTCTGTAATTATTGGACAAATTATGCCTCATACGAGAAAAGGCAAAATTCGACAAGGAGAGGGACACAGTTAGTTCCCATTGGGATGCTGATGATTCATTCATAAATGTGTCTTCATATGATTGTATGACATTACCTGTGTCTTATTACATTTGCAGGAGAACATGTTGAATATAACAAAAAGTGGTAATCAGAAGCCGTAAATCGTATAACGTGAGTAAATAAAATACAAAAATGTATTCATATGTTTCGTGTATTTATCTCCAATGGTGTGAATCGCACTCACAACATTAGTAATGGTACATGTATAGGGTTATAGTGTTTTGCGCCGCTTTAACAATATTTCAGCTATAGCATGACGGTGGTCAGTTTAATTGGTGGAGGAAATCGGATGTTTATTGAGTACACTTCGCCATAAATGGGAATCGAACTCACAACTTTACTGGTGATAGACACTTATTGCATTGGTAGCAGTAAATCTAACTATCATACGTTCATGATCACGACGGTTCCTTTTATGTAGTGAGGAACAGAGAATTTGTTCGAAAAAGATGTGTCATATAAGAACGATAACTTTCATCCAACGAGACTAGTGCACTGTTGGTGTTAGGTCCGATACATGTATAATATCGTGATTCTACATGTAGATACAAACTACATACATCTTACTATTGTGGACATTTTTCTTCTAGACGATACAACTGGAAACATTATATGCTGGATATGTGATACTGTATTTAAAGTCGTGAGAACCATACTTCTTTACATCCCTCCAATATATGGTCCACACACCTTAATGCCTACCCTTCCGGATCACCCGAATTCGCCCCCAGTTTTAAATCAGATTCGTGTCAAACTTTAGTTTTCTGTGTAATGTTTGTAGGTCGTTGTTTGTATTTTTATCATTTTTAATTTGCCATTGTATTGTCTGTTCTTCTATTTACGGAGACTGATTGCCCCTGTGATATCGTCAAGCTTTGCTTCTATTCAAAGCCTTTAAAAGCGTAAATATGCTTCCAATCTATTGATTATGAGCGTACCTGATGAAGGTTACTCAACAGACGCGTCCTCCGTACTAAGTTTGATATCTACGTTTTTGTTACATTGTACTATCACTGGGTCGATACTCCGCAGGTGGACTAGTTCCTCAGGGTATCGTCCGTCCAGTAGTCATTGCTTCGACACTTACATGGCTTATTAGATATATCTATTATTGAAACATACAGTTCCTAAATAATGTGGGGCCGTTGTGGTCGTGTTCGTATGGTAGTTGGATTTATTACTACCAATGCAATCAGTGCCTATCACCGCTAAGTACGATGTGAGTTCGAACCGCGTTACGGCGAGATGTACAACATTATGTGATAAAGTTTGTCAGTGACTTGCGACAGGTCGGTGGTTTTCTCCGCGTATTCCGGTTTCTCCCCACCAATAAAACTGACCGCCACGATATAGCTGAAATATTGTTGAATGTGGCGTTAAGCACCATAAAACCAAACCAAACCTAAATTATGTACCGATACACTGACTGCTGGGTGGATGGTATTCTTCATTGCTAATAGTCCACCACTGCTTACCCTACTGGAACCTCAGAGTTAACTCCTGGGTTTTAGTGGGGTTAGGTGTGACTAGTGGAGTAGTAACTGCTCCCCTTAACGGAACGCCAGTGTGACTAGTGGAGTAAGGACTGCTTTCCCTACCGGAACACCAGAGTTGGCTCCTGGGTTTTAGTGGTGGTAGGTGTGACTATTGGCGTAGGAGCTGCTTAACCTGCCGGAACACCAGAATTGACTCCTGTGTTTTAGTGGGGTTAGGTATGACTAGTGTAGCAAGAACTGCTTACCTAACCTGGGTTTTAGTATGGGTCGTGATACTCCGTCCTTAGTTTCTGTGTGGTTGCTTGAAGATCATTACTTGTCTTTTTCTCCTTTTTTCTTTTGTCATTGCATTTATCTGTACTTCTCTGATTAAAAGCTTCTACATACCGCTTTGATTTAAACATATTTTATTGATGAATTACATATTACATTTTTTTCCACAATACAATATAACATAGGATTCCGAAACAAGCGTAACGCTTATATTAATCCGTTTCCTAAACAACACATGATAAATTGCAAATAGTCATTAAAACATACTCAATTAATTTAACATTGTTTAAATAAAAGAAAGTTAAAGGAAGAAGGGAAAAAAGGGAAATTGTAAGTTGCACTCTAGATAGAAAATCACATGATGTATCTGAGTTTTATAATTTATAAAAATCGTTTACTTTGTGAAATATATTTATGCACTGTCGTAAAAACAATAGAATTTGAATTGATATCAAGGTCTGGACTGCCAAATAATAGTACATTTTCCGAAGGTCGAATGTTCAGTAGCTGCAATAGCTTTCGAAAAAGACTATTTCGTTGAAGAGTATATTTCGTTTTGGTATCTGTATACTTTATTATCGTACCAATACATGTGTAAACCATATAATAACGTTGTATATCTGGTAGCATCATCTTTTATATCACGAAGCATGTCGTTAAGATATACATAGGTAACCCTAGCAGCAATAGCTGAAGCTATGACAGATCTAACCAATGGAAGAATCAAGTCGAGGATAGAAGTGGCCAATAACAGAGTCATATATATTCCAATTTTTGTAGCAACTAGCTACAAGAACCATCAGATCCAAGTTTGGCTCTAAAAGAGAAGTACATTTTAACAACGAATGGTCAAAATCTTTAAAAGAATAAACCCTTTGTCGATTGACTCCAAAGACGGTCACATAGTGACACACTTCGTGAACCAAAAATGCAGTATTAATATGCAGATCTACACCTGGCACTGGGATAGCTGCTACACCAGCAGCGAGAGCAGTGACTACGACTAGTCTTTTCTTGAGCATTTTGTATTTTCTTTCCACAATTTTCTTGGTGATACAGTCAAGAGAAAGAAGAAGCGCCTGGGCCTTAAACTCATCAATGTTGTCTTCTATTTACGTCATTAGGTCCGACCATTCCCCCAAATCAGGATTTCTACTAGAAATTAAAAAATACCCGTCGTGTCCTTTAATTCAGGTTTCGCTTCTTATGCTATTTTATTTGATTTGTGGTATTGTCATCTCCTGGTCTTTGCCATCGTGTATCGCGTTATCTATATCTATGTCGATCTGTGACCGGACGAGCAAGAATGGTTTTGCTAACTTACCCAATTCACGAACCAGTCATGCCACGTCTTCACTCAGGACGTTGTTAGAAAAGATGAAGACAAAATCGTAATCAGATACTTTCATCTCACTTATATAATCTTCTTTCTTAAATGTGGTAGATGAATAGCCCGGCAGATCATAGAAAGCTATTTGATCATTGTTTGGATGTATATATAACGTTGATGTTATCGTCGTGTTCCCGGATCCTGGCGTTGCAAAACCATCATCTCCTGCCCTTAAATTTCTGATTGTGTTAATAAACGTATATTTTCCAGTGGCGCTACGACCAGTTATAGCTAACTTTACTTGTTCCTTTTTCCATCTGGTTAAGCTCTTATCGATGTATGCAGAGACCGCGATTGATCATTCATTTCTGCTAATCGTCGCAAAAGGTCAATGTCGTTAATCGTGTCTTGTGCTAACAAGATACATGTGCTCTTTATGTCAGCACACTCCTTTGACTTTGTCTGTCGCATATTGATGATGTGTGGTAGAAATCCTACGAAATAAATATGAAAAGATATCAACAGCATAAAATTCACTACTAACAGTGCACTAGTCTCGTTTGATGAAAGTTCTCGGTCTTATATGAGACATCTGTTTCGAAGAAATGCTTTGTTCCTTTGTTATGAAAGAGTCATTAGTCATGAACCTCACTACAGCAAAGGAGGTGTGGTGGTCGAAATCGTATGGTAGTTGGATTTACAACTACATTTGCAATCAGTGTTTATAACCACTAACTTTGTGATTTCGAATCTCGCCCAGACTATGTGTACTCGGGAATGTTTCACTGTACATAATACTGTACACATATATTGTCATATG
>MJUT01041069.1:98116-111697 GCA_002080005.1 Gigantidas platifrons | reverse complement strand
TAAAAACCATCTTGTCTGGAACCAGTAGCTCAATTAGAACCAAACTTTGATGGAATAGTCATTCGATGATCCTTTTCCAAATGATGTTTTGCAGTCACACTCACCCACCAAGATGGCGCACCACAGTGCAGTTGCGTTGTTATTGAAAGCAGCTTTGATCCAGGTGAGCGATTACAGGCTCCTGGGAGCCTCTGGTTTCTATTCTTAGCTTGGCGATCATCTTTGTTGGATGTCGATGTCACCGGACACGATTTTGAAAGGGAGTCATCCAAGGACCATTTCACCAAAGTTTGGTTGCAATTGGCCTAGTGGTTCCTGAGAAGATTTTTATGTGAATTTCCCATAGGAGCGAAGGGCCAAACCGCCGGACACATTTTTGGAAGAGAACCATCAATGACTATTTCATCAAAATTTAGTTCTTATTGAGCAAATGGTTTCAGACAAGAAGATCTTTATGGGAATTTCCAATAGAGGCCTATGTTAAATTAAGTTTGGCTGTGGCGGCCATCTTGGTCGGAGGTCTGAAATGCTGGACACATTTTTGGAAGGGGACCACCCAAGGATCATTTCAGTAAAGTTTGGTTGAGATTGGCTCAGTAGTTTCAGAGGAGAATATTCTTTAAAAATTTCATCCCCCTTTTTTTCTATTTTTAGTTTGGTGGCCGTCATGTTTGGAAGTCGGGATAACCAAACACGATTTTGGAAGGGGGCCATCCAAGGACAATTCCACCAAAGTTTGGTTGCTGTTGACCCAGTGGTTTCTGAGGAGAAGATTTTTATGTGAATTTCCCATAGGGTACTATGGTAAGCTAAGTTCGGCTGTGGCCACTAGGGCCCATCTTGGTCGAAGGGCTGAACCGCCGGACACATTTTTGGAAGAGAACCATCCAATGACTATTTCATCAAAATTTAGTTCTATTGAGCAAATGGTTTCAGACAAGAAGATTTTTATGGGAATTTACCATAAGGTCCTATGTTAAATTAAGTTCGGTTGTGGTGGCCATCTTGGTCATATGTCTGAAATGCCTGACACAATTTTGGAAGGGGACCACCCAAAGATCATTTCAGCAAAGTTTGGTTGAGATTGGCTCAGTAGTTTCAGAGGAGAAGATTTTTTTCAAATTTCATCCCCCTTTTTTCTATTTTTAGTTTGGTGGCCATCTTGGTTGTAAGTTGGGATCACCGGACACAATTTTGGAAGGGGCCATTCAAGGACTATTCCACCAAAGTTTGGTTGCAATTAACCCAGTGGTTTCTGAAGAGAAGATTCTTATGTGAATTTCCCATAGGGTTCTATGTTAAGCTGTGGGGGACATCTTGGTCGAATGGCCGAACCACCAGACACATTTTTGGAAGAGAATCATCCAATGACTATTTCATCAAAATTTTGTTTTTATTGAGCAAATGGTTTCAGAAAAGAAGAATTTTATGGGAATTTCCCATTGGATCCTCTGTTAAATTAAATTCAGCTGTGGCAGCCATCTTGGTCGGAGGTCTGAAATGCCAGACACAATTTTGGAAGGGGACCACCCAACGATCATTTCAGCAAAGTTTGGTTGAGATTGGCTCAGTAGTTTCAAAGGAGAAGATTTTTTTTTAATTTCATCCCCCCTTTTTTTCTATTTTACGCTTGGCGGCCGGATACAATTTTGGAAGGGGGCCAACCAAGGACCATTCCACCAAAATTTGGTTGCAATTGGCCCAGTGGTCTCTGAGAAGATTAAAATGTGAAATGTTGACGGACGACGGACGAACAGTGATGGCAATAGCTCACATAGCCTACAGGCCAGATGAGCTAAAAACGGAATATATGTTAAAATACTCCTTGCCATGTAGCTGCGGTTAAAATTTGAGCTCATTTTGACTTATACTAAAGCAGCAATGGACAATTAAAAGTTCACTCCCCTTTTTTTCAATTTTAGCTTGGCGGCCATCTTGGCTGGAAGTCGGGATCACCGGACACAATTTTGGAAGTGGGCCATCCAAGGACCATTCCACCAAAGTTTGGTCTAAATTGGCTCAAGGGGACCTTCCAGGGACCATTCTACCAAAGTTTGGTTGCAACTGACCCAATGGTTTCTGAGAAGATTTTTATGTGAATTTCCCATAGGAGCGAAGGGCCAAACCGCCGGACACATTTTTGGAAGAGAACCATCCAATGACTATTTCATCAAAATTCTTCTGTATACAGGCTGTACCAATTACACAAAATATACTTCAGCTGCATTAGCTACGATTTTGACCAAACATATTATATGTTTTGGATATTGGTAAATAGCTTTAAAATGATGAAATAAAGGTAAATATTTCACATTAAACAGCTTATCGTACCACTTTTCAGCTTTTGAGAACGAAAATTACCATCGATTTATTATTGTCTTGCAAGCCTTTAATTTGACCTCGTTTTCTCTGTATGCAACTGACCTTACTAGTGACCAATCGCTCGTGCATGTGCTCAGTCGATCTTAACATAAACAAAATGTCGGATGCGAAAGAGATGCAAGGGAGACCGGCTTGAAGACCCGTTTCATTGACAAATTCAGCTAAGAAAAAAAGTCTGAAATAAGATGGCATCCATTTCTTGATCGATCTCAAAACATCGAGCAGTTGCATCTTTTTTCCCCGATGTGCGTACATTTCATAACATTTATAAGTTACAGAAACACGTTTCATTAAGGCATCAATCATATCTGATCGTTTTTATGGGTAACAAAAATTTACGATTTTGCCAGATAATGCCATTTCAACATAAATTGAGTGAGTTAGTGATTGGTGTAATGTTTATTTGAGCAAGATACCGGTATATCAACGATAGTATGTCATTTGAGGATTTGTCAATATAACACTAGCTTCATTCGTTGCCTTTTCTGTATTTATAAGGAGTGATTGTTGATTAGCGCCAACTGAATTTTTTAGCTAAATCATAGCAAGTACAAGTTACATTTGATGAGATGATACCAACCAGAGCTCAACCCACGATCTACTCCACTTGAGACAAGCACGTTACCCATTACACAATGGAAGAAGTTTCTGTTGCAAAGCAAAATTATATAATTACAAATTATCTGTTTTTTACCCTTGTGGCAAACAAAACATCTTGCCCAAATGAATTCCTCTTATTCAGTTGCATAATGGTGTATTGTTTGTAGATTTCTTGTCATAAGATTAAGTTCATTTAAGACTCTTTGTTTAGCGGAAAATGAACACATACAAACGTACCAATGTTATACCTCTGAATTAACTTGACCAGGGATTGAACTCACTATCTCCTGCATTAGAGATATTATTGATTGATGTTTAAAGTCCAGAGAGCAATTTTCCAGCAATATTCAGGACAAGAACATGTTTACGGATAGGCCAATGGGCAAAAACAAAAATTTAAACGTCACCAGACTAGAAACAAGGAAAGGTGATGGGTAGGGACAGAGAATTTAGCCAGAGCAACAGGTATCCTATGGACGAATCATCATGATCATAATGCTCATAGTGAGCTGTTACACTGAGTTCTATAACGTGCGAAGAGGGTGGCAATCTCTCAACATGGGACCTCAGTTTTATTTACGTCTCATCCGAAGTCGAATATTATCCAATAGCTAAGCAATCTTTTAATTAAACATCAATTTCAATTATCAATAAAAATTTCTCAATGGTCTTGACAAGCATTCCTTCCATGAGAGATCGTTATCATATCAAGAACAAGGTAAAATATTGATATTTGTATACTGTTTAATTGAATTGCTTATTTCAACAATAAAATAATGTTTACACTAAGAACAAGTTACTTTTGATGATATGATATTGATATCTGCTTTGTATTTTACCAACACTCTTAAGTTTGATGTGTACAGTGCTGAGCTCACTGAAACAAAAGTCCACAGGTAGACATCTCACTTCACTGAATTTAGTATTGCGTTGACTACTATTTTACCTATTTTGTTCCAGTATTGTTATAAATACTGTTATATTGACAGCCGAAACCTTTGAACCGTAATGAAAGTGGGAGGTTTATCGCCTTAAAATCTTATTCAACCCACCATTTCTTTGGAAATGCCTGTACCAAGTCAGTGTCATTACGGTTTTCAGTTTTCCGGTTGTTGACTGATTTTGTCTGTTTATATACTTTGGAAGATTTTTCTGAGTTCGGTAATTTTGTTATTACCCTTATTCACTCAAGACACAACATCCAGATTCCGAGCCATCCATTATCTGCTCTTACTCCTTAGTGATGTATGCAGAGAAGCAACAAATACCAATTTTATAGTCCTTGGTCTGACCAAACCGGACTCGGTGACCGTTTCACTAAAGGTCGTAAGTTGTAAACGTAAACTTAAGTGTACTAAGAGTTATGACCGATTCACGACTTACGATAAAAAGTGATCATCAATCCTAATTATTAGTGAAACGGTCATAACTCTTAGTACACTTAAGTCTATGTTTACGACTTACGACCTTTAGTGAAACGGTCGCCAGGACTGAAACCCACGATCTACTGCACTCAAGACAAGCATGTTAACCATTACACGAAAGAGGCTTCACATTGGTTACTTCTATACTACATTTATTATTCTAATTTAGTTGTTTAATATCCCTGGTTTGTGATTGGACAATGCTGTAATTTTCATGGTATCAAATTCACGGTTGAATATCATGAGATATTTTAGACGATTGCCGCTTACGGCATCTTGTCAACAATGTAGCAATACACATGATTACACTTGAATGGAAATAACTGAAATGTATTTGAATATTTCACGGCATCAATTGTCGATTTAATGCTGTAATCTTCACCAATTCCACAGTTGAAATAGCATGAAATATTTGTTTTTATTTTAGCTGATTACCGCTTATGTCATCTTGTCAATAATACGGAAATATACATATATGATGTATGTATGTCTATCCTACACATGATTACATTAGAATGGAGATAACTGTATTGTATTTGAAATTTCATGCCATCAGTTGTCGATTTAATGGTCACAAATATCAGTTTACTGACTCCGCTAAAGCGTCGCCAGTAAACTCAATTTGTGACCATCAAATCTTCAATTGATGCCGTGAAATTTTCAAATACAATAGTTATCTCCTAATTATCATACCTCAAACATTATGTTAATATGCGCTATCCTTGATTCTGTAATTTGCCAAGAATCGGGGAGGTTCAACATTGGACTCATCTCAGGTGGAATGTCCTGGAAAAAAAAGATAGAAATAGGTACAAAATATTGATTTAGGGATAAATGCAGGTGCATTTGAGAAATCAC
Organism: Gigantidas platifrons; assembly: GCA_002080005.1. NCBI lineage: Eukaryota > Metazoa > Mollusca > Bivalvia > Mytilida > Modiolidae > Gigantidas > Gigantidas platifrons. Next base: position 106,433 of record MJUT01041069.1, on the reverse strand, counting down.
TCTACATGTACAAGAGTTTAATTTACATTTAGCAATGAATAATTGTGAATTCTTTTTTATTCTTTAAATACTACTTTTCATGGTTTTTTTGTTAGTATCTTCCAATTATGGAATTCAGTGCCCCTCGAAACACCTACATGTATTTATCAACATAACTTATTAACATTGTCAAAACCACAATTCAAATGTCAACAGAACACCTCAATATCTGTTTATCAACGAAGACTAGGAGTATTGGCGGCACAGAGATTGGACTATTCTACTTACCACCGACGGGAGATCAGGATGTATTGCTAGAACAGAAAATTGACTATTCTACTTACCACTCGAGAGAAGTCTGGGTGTATTGCCAGCAGAAAAAATGGACTTCTATTTACCACTGGAGAGAAGTCAGGATGCATTGCCGGCACAGAGAATGGAATATTCTACTTACCACTGGAGGGAAGTCTGGATGTACTGCCAGTACAGAGAATGGACTATTCTACTTACCACTGGAGGGAAGTCAGGATGCATTGCTGGTACAGAGAATGGACTATTCTACTTTAATACCACTGGAGGGAAGTATGGATGTACTGTTGGCATAGAGGATGGACTATTCTACTTTAACTTACCACTGGAGAAAAGTCTGGATGTACTGCCGGTACAGAGAATGGACTATACTACTTACCACTGGAGGGAAGTCTGGATGTATTGCCAGCACAGAGAATGGACTATTCTATTTACCACTGGAGGGAAGTATGGATGTACTGCCGGCACAGATAATGGACTATTCTACTTACCACTGCAGAGAAGTCAGGATGCATTGCCAGTACAGAGAATGGACTATTCTACTTACCACTGGAGGAAAGTCAGGATGGATTGACAGCACAGAGAATGGACTATTCTATTTACCACTGGAGGGAAGTCAAGATGCATTGCCGGTACAGAGAATGAACTATTCTACTTACCATTGGAGGGAAGTCAGGATCCATTGCTGGTACAGAGAATGGACTATTTTACTTACCACTGGAGGGAAGTCTGGATGTATTGCCTGCACAGAGGATGAACTATTCTACTTTAATACCACTGGAGGGAATTCAGGATGCACTGCTGGCATAGAGAATGGACTATTCTACTTACCACTGGAGGGAAGTCTGGATGCATTGCTGGTACAGAGAATGAACTATTCTACTTACCACTGGAGGGAAGTCAGGATGCATTGCCTGCACAGATAATGGACTATTCTATTTACCACTGGAGGTAAGTCTGGATGTATTGCATGCACACAGAATGGACTATTATATTTACCACTGGAGGTAAGTCTGGATGAATTGCTGGTACAAAGAATGGATTACTCTATTTACCACTGGAGGGAAGTCTGGATGTATTGCCTGCACAGAGAATGGACTATTCTATTTACTACTGGAGGTAAGTCAGGATGCATTGCTGGTACAGAGAATGGAATATTCTACTTACCACTGGAGGGAAGTCAGGATACAATGCCAGTACAGAGAATGGACTATTCTACTTACCACTGGGGGGAAGTCTGGATGTATTGCCGGCACAGAGAATGGACTATTCTATTTACCATTGGAGGGAAGTTGGGATGCATTTCTGGTACAGAATATGGACTATTCTACTTACCACTGGAGGGAAGTCAGGAAGCATTGCCTGCACAGATAATGGACTATTCTATTTACCACTGGAAGTAAGTATGGATGTATTGCACGCACATAGTATGGACTATTCTATTTACCACTGGAGGTAAGTCTGGATGTATTGCTGGTACAGAGAATGAGTTTATTCTACTTACCACTGGAGGAAAGTCTTGATATATTGCCTGCACAGAGAATGAACTATTCTACTTACCACTGGAGGGAAGTCTGGATGTACTGCCGGCACAGGGAATGGACAATACTACTTACCACTGGAGAGAAGTCTGGTGATATTGCCAGCACAGAGAATGGACTATTCTATTTACCACTTAAGGGAAGTTCAGATGTACTGCTGGCATAGAAAATGGACTATTCTACTTACCACTGAAGGGAAGTATGGATGTACTGCCGACACAGATCATGGACTATTCTACTTACCATTGGAGGGAAGTCAGGATGCATTGCCCACACAGAGAATGGACTATTCTATTTACCACTGGAGGTAAGTCTGGATGTATTGCTGGTACAGGGAATGGATTATTCTACTTACCACTGGAGGTAAATTTGGATGTATTGCTGGTACAGAGAATGGATTATTCTACTTACCACTGGAGGGAAGTCTGGATGTATTGTCCGCACAGAGAATGGACAATTATATTTACCACTGGAGGTAAGTCAGGATGCATTGCTGGTACAGAGAATGGACTATTCTACTTACCACTGGAGGGGAGTCAGGATGTATTGCCGGTACAGAGAATGGACTATTCTACTCATCACTGGAGGGAAGTCTGGATGTATTGCCACCACAGAGAATGGACAATTCCATTTACCACTTAAGGGAAGTCCAGATGTACTGCTGGCATAGAAAATGGACTATTCTACTTACCACTGAAGGGAAGTATGGATGTACTGCCGACACAGATGATGGACCATTCTACTTACCATTGGAGGGAAGTCAGGATGCATTGCCCGCACAGAGAATGGACTATTCTATTTACCACTGGAGGTAAGTCTGGATGTATTGCTGGTACAGGGAATGGAAAAAGGGCCATAACTCAGGAACGGTAAACATGAAATACACCGTAATCGAACTTGACCTGTATTTAATGGTCCACAGCATTGTTTTAAAGTTTGAAAAGATTTGGTTGAGTGGTTCTTTAATTATCATCCAGAAACCAAAAGTGTGACGGACGGACGGACGGACAAGAGGATCCTTATATACCCCCGACTCTCGTCGCACGGGGGAATAAAAAATCATCAAAAACAGACTCTCGTCGAGCGGGGGTATAAAAACTCATCAAAAACAGACAAACAATAAATTATTGATATCCATAGATATAGAAAAGCTTATTGATGATGCAGTGATTGGGAAAGTCCAGCGCCATGCGCAATTTGCGCATTAAGCTGAAAAATGGTGCAGTGAGAGTAAAATGTACACCGAATTGCAGTGAACCCTTTGAAAAATAGTGAACCCCACTGAATTATGCATAATCGTGTCGAAATCAGATCATTGAGAATGTTTTGCCTATTTATATATATATATCGTACTGTCTCATGGTTTTTCCTTTGCTTAATGCTGATGTAAATATAATTATGAAATGTCTAAATACCGGAAAAGAATTACAACCAATGATATGACTTTTTTTCCAAATGTTACTCCAAATAAACGTTTGTAATTTTGATTTTTGACAAATATGAATTAAATGAATGAAAATTTGCATAAAATCATCCCAAAATTCAATATGAAATTTTATTTTAACGGAAAATTATATTTCTGAAAGCACGTGTCTGCGAGTTATTGTTTGCCGGTATTTGGTTGAATTTTATAGAAAAATGCCAGTTTTACCTGGCCAGAAGACTTTGTTTTCGTTTGTTGGTCGAGATGGAAATAACAATTTCGATCCCGACGATTCCGTGAGAAAAGAAACTGAAAATATGATTGACTCTGGTTCACAAGATGTACAAGTACCCCGACCCTGTCTAATCAGATTGTGATGCTAACGAGAAAGACGTCTGCAAATACCGTCCTGTTCATGGCTTTTATTGTTAAAATTTACTTGGAATAAAAATTAATTTGAAATGTATGACTTTATAAATTCTTTTTACCTTTATTTGATTTACTGTGCGTAACTGATTCAACAACAAAGGCATGAAAGGTGTATCAAATGTTAATTTTTTATTCTTGTGAAATTGTTCTTGTTCCTTGTGGTACAAAATGTAAGTGGTTTCTCAATTATATTGTGCAAGATAAGGAAATCTACAATACAAATTTAACTAGACATCAGTGTCACTACTGGATTGGAGAAATGAAGCTTGCAGCCCTAATTCCTGTTCGCCCTGATAATTATAATTATATAGGATATTAAAAATAATACAAAAATAAGTGATATGTGATTGCTTATAGATATTAAATGGAGAAATTTTAAATATACGTGGCATGCTAAATCCTAAAGTGTATGTTTCGATAATGGGCAAAGTTAAACATTTCAGTCCTTGGAATAACAATGTAGTGAAGCAGGTCAGAGTGAACCCAGACTCTGTAGAAATCACTAGAAAACTGAAAAGCAATTCAATTTCAATCAGTTATATTTATTTAAATGTTACATGTCGAGCTATAGTATGAAAATACATATCTATGCATTATTGTGCTGGAAATTTATTTCAATATTACAATGGCCCATTCATATGATAGCATGGCCCATTGAAATTCAGAATGGCCCATTGAAATATTTTTGAAGGGGCCATGGGCCCATTCTGAAAAAATACCTTCAAGATCACTGATGATGACAGATGACGATGGTGGATGCAAAAAACGATGACAATACATCACATGACCCTTTGGGTAAGGTGAACTAAAAAGTTAATAACAATGTATAAGGAACATCAAGTAATACAAAAGTTACACTTGGACTACAAATGACAGTACAAGTCTGGTTTACTTACATCTGTTTCATCTTGATTTTCTAACTGGACATTTTCTAATCTCTCTGTCAGTTGTTGTAGTTCAGTCTGTGATGCTCCTATTTGTTCTGAATTATTCTGCTGTATTTCCATTTCTACAACCTGTAAAATTTGTCCATAGATAATTAACAAAGTTTAAACATTGACTAAGAAACCAAACATCTGACACAACTTAATACAAACAAAAGTGATAATAAAGAATCAAGATTTTTTTTTTTCAAACTAGTACGAGCTGAAGGATTTTTTTTTTTTTGGTTGAGAAATATTGAGCATTATATTGTTTCTATATGTAATTTGTATCTGAATACATAACCTATAGGCTCAGTAAGCTGAGCCTGTGTCGCTCATCTTTCATTTTAATTTAAGGAAACTTAATACAGGTGCTGTCCACTAAATTTTGGTTCATTTTAGCAAAGCAGTTTCAGAGAAGAAGATATTTAGAAACCGACCAATTTAAAACAAGAATTGCCTGTGGCAGCCATGTTTGTTAATGGATCAAAACGAAATGAGCAATCTCTATAGAGGACCTTCCATAAATGCTTCCTACTAAGTTTCAGTTCATTTGGCCAAGCGGTTTCAGAGGAAAAGCTGTTTTAGAAATCAACAAATAAGGAACAAGAATTGCCTATGACGGACATGTTTGTTAACGGATCAAAACAGAATGAGCAATTCCCATAGATGACCTTCCATAGATGCTTCCTACCACGTTTCGGTCCAATTGGCCAAGCTGTTTCAGAGTAGATTTTTTAAAATCCACCAATCAGAAACAAGAATTGCCTGTGGCAGCCATGTCTGTTAATGGATCGGAACGGAATGAGCAATCGTTATAGAGAACCTTCCATAGATGTTTCCTACCAAGTTTCGGTTCATTTGGCAAAGCGGTTTCAGAGAGGAAGATTTTTAGAAATCAACGAATTAGAACAAAGAATTACCTGTGGCAGCCATATTTGTTAAGGGATGGGGACGAAATGAGCACTCTCTATAGAGGACCGCAATTTGCATAGAGGACCTCCCATAGATGCATCCTATAAAGTTTCGGTTCATTTGGCAAAGTGGTTTCAGAGAAGTTTTTTAGAAATCAACCAATCAGACACAATAATTGTCTGTGGTGGCCATGTTTATTAATGGAACAGAATGGAATGAGCATTTAATAGAGGACCTTACATAGATGCTTTCTACCAATTTTCGGATAATTCGGCCAAGCAGTTTCAGAGAGCCTGTGGCGGCTATGTGTTTATTAATGGATCGGGACGAAATGAACACACTCCATAGAGGACCACCCATAGATGCTTCCTACCAAGTTTCAATTCATTTGGTCCTGCGGTTTCAGAGGAGAAGAATTTTAAAAATCAGCCAATCAGAAAAAAGAGTTTCCTGTGGCGGCCATGTTTGCTAGCGGATCGGGATGAAATGAGCAATCTTTACAGAAGACCTTCCATAGATGCTTCCTACGAAGTTTCGGTTCATCTGGCAAAGCGGTTTCAGAGGAGAAGAATTAAAAAAAATTCAGATATCTGTATGGAGATAACTTCATTTTGAATACATATATCTATATTTAAACAAGTATTGTCTTTCTTTTAACAGAAAAAAAGACTTTTTCAGAAATCAACTAATCAGAAACAAGAATTGCCCATGGTGGCCATGTTTGTTAACCAATCGGGACAAAATTAGCAATCTTTATAGAGGACCTTCGATAGATGCTTCCTACCAAGTTTTGGTTCATTTGGCAAAGCCCGTTTCCAAGGAGAAGATTATTAAAAATCGTCCAATCAGAAACAAGAATTGCCTATGGTGGCCATGTTCGTTAATGGATCGGGACGAAATGAGCAATCTTTATAGAGGACCTTACATACATGTAGATGCTTCCTACCAACTTTCAGTTCATTTGGCTGAGGGGTTTCAGAGGAGAAGATTGAAATGTGAAAAGTTAACGGACGACAGGTCACGGACGATAGACGACAAGTGATGGCATAAGCTCACCTTGCCAAAGGCAAGGTGAGCTAAAAAGAATTATGAATTTTAGTTGAAAAATATATTCAAACATGTATTAAAAGGCCACGCAAGGAAACCTAAAAATGTGGCCTTTATGAGCAGTTGAGCTTTATATAGAGGTTTAATCATGCACACTGTTCCTTAATGGGCAAAATGATACTGCCCTTTATAGACAGTGATTTGTAACATAGAGGTGTCCTTTATAGGGGATGATTTGTAATATAGAGGTGCCTTTTATAGGGGCTGATTTGTAATATAGAGATGCCCTTTATAGAGGAAGATTTGTAACATAGAGGTGCCCTTTATAGAGGATGATTTGTAATATAGAGGTGCCCTTTATAGAGAATGTTTTGTAATATAGAGGCACCCTTTATAGAGGATGATTTGTAATATAGAGGTGCCCTTGATAGCGGATGATTTGTAATATAGAGGTGCCCTTTACAGGGGATGATTTTTAATATAGAGTTGCCCTTTACAGGGGATGATTTTTAATATAGAGGTGCCCTTTATAGGGGATGATTTGTATTATATAGGTGCCCTTTATAGGGAATGATTTGTAATATAGAGGTGCCCTTTATAGAGGATGATTTATAATATAGAGGTGTTCTTGATAGAGGATGATTTGCAATATAGAGGTGCCCTTTATAAAGGATGATTTGTAATATAGAGGTGCCCTTTATAGTCGATGATTTGTAATATAGAGGTGCCCTTTATAGAGGATGATTTGTAATATAGAGGTGCCCTTTATAAGGGATGATTTGTAATATAGAGGTATCCTTTATAGAGGATGATTTGTAATTCAGAGGTGCCCTTTATAGAGAATGATTTGTAATATAGAGGTGCCCTTTATAAAGGATGATTTGTAACATAGAGGTGCCCTTTATACAGTATGATTTGTAATATAGAGGTGCCCTTTAGAGGATGATTTGTGATATAGAGGTGCCCTTTATAGGAGATTTGTAATATAGAGGCGCCCTTTATAGGGGATGATTTGTAATTCAGAGGTGCCCTTTATAGAGAATGATTTGTAATATAGAGGTGCCCTTTATAAAGGATGATTTGTAATATAGAGGTGCCCTTTATAGAGGATGATTTGTAATATAGAGGTGCCCTTTATAAAGGATGATTTGTAACATAGAGGTGCCCTTTATACAGTATGATTTGTAATATAGAGGTGCCCTTTATAGAGGATGATTTGTGATATAGAGGTGCCCTTTATAGGAGATTTGTAATATAGAGGTGACCTTTATAGGGGATGATTTGTAATATAGAGGTGCCCCTTATAGAGGATGATTTGTATTATAGAGGTGCCCTCTATAGAGGATGATTTTGTAATATAGAGGTGCCCTTTATAGAAGATGATTTGTAATATAGAGGTGCCCTTTATAGAGGATGATTTATAATATAGAGGTGCCCTTTATAGAGGATGATTTGTAATATAGAGGTGCCCTTTATAGAGGATGATTGGTAATATAGAGGTGCCCTTTCTAAAGGATGATTTGTAATATAGAGGTGCCCTTTATAGAGGATGATTCGTAATATAGAGGTGCCCTTAATAGAGGATGATTTGTAATATAGAGATGCCCTTTATAGAGGATGATCTGTAATATAGAGGTGCCCTTTATAGAGGATGATTTATAATATAGAGGTTCCCTTTATAGGGGACGATTTGTAATATAGAAGTGCCCTTTATAGAGGATGATTTGTAATATAGAGGTGCCCTTTATAAA
>MJUT01041069.1:75945-87592 GCA_002080005.1 Gigantidas platifrons | reverse complement strand
AATTTTTATGGGCGCAATTTCTCACTGAGAAAGCCGCCGTCAAATAATATATAAGATTAAGGTTATGAGTCAGTGTTTGGGAAACGTATTCGATCATGTTTACACTTATATATTGAGTAAAATTTTGTATATAGCCAGGATAGTTCCCCCGTCAACAAAACGCATACAGATTTCAACAGATACATATATACTTTATTCTGGGGTGGTAACTTTGAATATGTACAGAGGAAATCCCTGATACAATCTTTTTGTAATGGTGGCCAACAAGTTCCAGACATACAAACAAAGATCAATGCCTTACTTTTAAATAGAATCACACAAGTTTTAAAGGGAAATAACTCTGTATGGACAAGCATTTTCAGCTATTTCTTGGGTTATACTATTTGGGATATACTACCGGAGCTAGCACTTAACCACGTACAGCACACAATACAAACAATAGGCACACACAACAAAATTAAAACCTTGTACTAATTAAAATACAAAGAAAACATTATACTAGATAACAAAACTGTGAAAGATATTTATTTACAATTATTGGAACTTGATGAACTCACACCTAAAGTGGAGTTAACGTATACATACATTAATTTCAAGCCAATATGGGTTACCTTATGTATAGTGAATACATTATATATTAGAGAATTCATATATAAAACAATACATATGTATTTACCTACTGGGGAAAAAATGAAAACCAGAGGTATTTATCTGGACACTTATAATTGTCCATATTGCAAAAATAATCTAGAATCTATTGTGCATTTATTTGTGCAATGTCCTAAGTTAAATATTTTTTAAAAGTTGATTATAGATTTTATAAAGGCAGATCTACATGTAGATTCTTTTTCTATGGACATTCCAAATGTCATCTTATATTATGTAGAATTTAAATATTACCCGTATGTTTATGCTTATACGCATGCTATTTGGTCATGTAGACATAATTTACAAGATGATATTTTCCATAAACTACTTTCAATTTATCTTTCAGATGAACTTTTATTTAAAAGAAATAATAATATGAAATCATTGTAATGTTCTAATAAAATAAATATTACTATAAAAGCACGATGATGAAGACTGTAAACGTACCTGACCTTAGACCTACATTAATGTAGAATCTGAGTCGGTACATCCCCCAAAATTGATGTCATACTTAACTTATATAATGTATGTTTTTGCATACTAGTATTATTTTCAATATTCAAATACTCAAAAAAATTTTGCATGTTTCTCTCTGCATATTTGTACTACACAGCTTTTTCTATAACTAACTGCAGCTAAACCCCATATTAATGAAGCCCTTCAGTTCCTGCTTTTTAATTTGCTTATTATTATTATTATTTGCTGTATGCAACATCATTTGTTTTAATGTCCCTTTGATAAACAGTCTGAGTCCTAAAAAAAAGAAGACAAAAAAGATCACGTTTACCCTGTAGAAATAGTTGGCGTACAAGGACTGTCCATCAGTCAGCCACTATGATGGACGGAAACACTGATGCAAAAGTTGGGCATTTATCTTTGGCATTTTAGATTATTTGAATCTTTATTTAATTTTTAGTTACTTTTTAAAATTGGGAATTGACTTTACTTTTAGTATTTGAACTTTGTAAACTTTATTATTTTTATTTGGAACTTGTGAAATTGTTATTATAATTTGAATATATTTTGTATATAAATTGTTAAAACTTGCTTGCGTTTTAGCTATGTTTACTATGGTAATTTAAGTCTAGCAATAGACTGACCCCTTGTCCCGACGTTTTGTGCACACAGCTAGTTCCCCTCTTTGCATCGTGCACTGGGCTTCGGTGACATAGAGTACAGTTACACAATGACATACGTATCACAACACATTAAAAGTAATAAACAATAACCATGTTGTATTTGTTGCTAGATTACTGTCTTTGATAAATTTGCCCACTGTATTAAGTATTGAGATATTTTCATTATTCATTAAAAAATAAATTTGTTCTCACAACTGAGTGTATGGAAATTCAAACTTCACCCGCCACTAAATCTAATATATTTTTCCTTTAAATTTCAAAATGATTGCATATGAAAAAAGCATTTCATCTTCTATCTCACCGGTATTACATTTTTTGCAGAAATGTTAATTTCTAGGAGTCTTCTATACATGTATTAAATTTATGGGCTGAAATACGTAAATTACACATAGATCTCGTATGTGTTTATGTACATGTTTTGTAAAATAAATGATGAAAGTTCAAAACATTAAATTTTGACATGATTATTTGTAAAAATGTGGGTCCACCGAGAAAGTCAATGATATAAGAAAACAAATATTAGTTTTCATAAAGAAACATCATCCTTTTCACGCTCAAATCAATTCAAAACTCCAACAGAAAAGGCATAAAATATGATGTCTTACCCCCCGCTGATCCACTTCTCTTGTTGTAAACAAAACATTTTGATCAGACCAATCGGCAGTTGATCAAAATGAAAAAAGTAAGAGAAACCAGCTACCTCATGATCCTACGACCATCCTGGAATACGAAGCAATGGTTTGTGATCCCACCACCCAAACCCTGATACAAACATTAGAAAATGTACAAAGAAGAGCTGCCCACTTCGTCATAAATGATTACACCAACAGAACACCAGGATGTGTGACAAGCATGTTAACACATCACTTGAGTGGCAGACTTTAGAACAACGGAGGAGGATGAGCAGACTCGCTATGATGTATAAGATCCAGCATCAACTCGTGGACATTGACCGAGACTTATACCTCAGACCTGGTGACAGCAGAACCATAGGTCAACATAGGTTTAAAAGTATAAAATAGAAAATTGGGATCACAGACCCTATTCTAAAAAATTTGAGAAAATGTGTTTTTCCTCTACAAATTATCTCCCCTTATAAAATATGAAATTTCAATAAGTATGAAATACCTCATACAAACTAAAAAGAGTTTACTTATTTTATCTAATTTATCACCAATAAATCTTATTAGATCATTTTGAAAACAAAATTTTAATTAAATTCAATTTTAGCCAGATGTACAAAATGGATGCTCCGTCCCACCCACCCAACAAAGCCACAATGTACCTTAATTTTATATCTTCATTAAACTCTTTTTTATACCTCTGGAATACTATACATAACTTCTGTATTGATATTTTGGTACTTATTGAGCATTAACACTGCTCTACTGTTTTTCCTATTCACCTTGTCCATGTACTTAACTTTTGTCCTTATTTTCACCATTTTATCTTAATTTGCCGAAGGTGGATTTTTTATATGTTTTTGTATGAAAACAAAGTTATATCAAAATAAATTAGGGATATTTTTATTTTCTCCCCCAAGGGAGATATTTCCTGTTATGTATGTACAATTTTTGCATAAAAGGCCATTTACTGATTTATAGGTATATAAGTGTGGCCTGTAAAAAATCCATGCGACCAAATATTGAGTATATTATGTTAATTGATACACTGAAAGTTGATTAATCCTGGATACGATATGAGACAGACACATTTTATGCTATACAAGATATATTGGAGGTTGAAATATTGTAAAAATCATTGTTTTTGGCTTCATTTATATTGAAATAATGGGGAAAAAAAAAAAAAAACAAATAATAATAATTCAGTCAAATAATAAAATTTGAAAAAAATATTTTGTGTGTTAATTGTACTTGGCCAAAGGTATTTCATGGACAAGATTTCATAAGGTTTTGAAAAGATCACTATGTTACGAGTTTGCATGGTTTTCTGTGAGACAGACACTTAAATAAATTGATTGTTTCATGTAAAGAAGCTGTACGGATTCCTATTTTTTGTTGTTGTTATTTTTAAACTGGATAGTTATTTTTTATTCCAATTAATAGGCTATTTCCGGTCATTCGCTCCGATTGTCCATTCTATGCTGAAACTTAAAAACCACTTCCGGTTAGTATTGTTAGTATATTTATTCATCTCCTTACACAAATGTTGCTGTTTAGCTCGCATCTTGCGATGCTCACTATTAAGTTTCTATCTATTGTAGTTTCAGAGAAATGTGTAATTCTCAAAATATGTACATTGTGTTCGGTGATCACGACCTCATGTCACAGAAATGGGAATAAATACATCATAAGTTCGTTTGCTTAAAAGTAGCTTTGGTGAATGCATACTCCTATTGCATTTTTGATGGAGCCATTTTTATTTTAAAGTTTCTTTATTCAAAATTTATAACTTTTTGAGAGAATCACTTTCAAAATACTTAATAGATACGATAGATTTCAATGAACATGATATTGACATTTTCATAAATGAAACGTGGCAACAATAGTTCGTTATTCCGGACATATTTGTTTTCATTATCCCGGACATTGTGACGAATCGTGCAATGAATGACCAGAGATCGCAAAATGTGTCAGTCCTGTCAGACATGACCAGCAAACTTTTGGCAAATTTTGCTAAGGACTGACACAAGATTGGTATTTTGCAATAGAAAATTAATGAGGACTGACATTTTGTTCCCTAGGACCACCAAACCCATATGCAATTTCGTTATCCCTGAATGACGATTACAAAAATATGTCCACTTTCAATACATACTGTGGCATTTTGAGTACATGTCATAACTATAAAAAAAAATCATTATCGTTGATTGAATTCTTTGTCTGGATCATTATCTTTAACCAGGTAAATCAAGCCAGGTGAGATCGAAGATTACGTAATCAAAACAAAAATTCTATAATCCGTTGATTGGCATGTCATAAAATTGTCATTGTAGTGACTAATTAGTTTTAATCCGCAAATGAAGAAAAAAAATGGATTTTTACAAACATTTTTCTATGATTTTTTGAAAATTCAAGTGGTGAATTGGGTATGGGAAATACTCGTCACTTTCGAAAATCAATCGTTAATGACGAAAGTGACGAGCGCTAGCTGAATCACTGCCTCCCAGTATACTTAAATGGAACAGCCCTTAGGAGGGTATCTAATATATCTCGTGAACCATCTGCATAATAACTATGAGTCCTTTGAAGTATTTTAATTACGACAGTAAATGTCAAAAATATTTTACGTCACACATTCACAAAAAATACTTTTGAAATTGTAAACCACACATACCAAATCCTTATCTTTCTACATTTTCGCTCTTTGAAAATGCATCTTTTACCATTGTATCTGCAGAGACAGAATATATTTCGACAAGATCTTGATATCGTAATATAAACTTTTTAAAAGATCGAATATTATAAGGCAAATCTTTTTATAGCCCTGGTCCAGTAGCCTGTTTTCCAGATAAAGATGACGTTTCAAGAAATCAGAATAATTACTACTCTTGCATAGCAAATCAATTGCGAGATGTAAACACCATATGCAGGAGAAACTGGTATATTGCTGCACATATTAAGCAAATTTATGATTTTAAAATTGAAGTCGTCTCGTTTATCATAAATTTTAGTACTGAGTTGACCAATGTCGTCAAATTCGAGGTATAAGTCCAAAAATGATGCTGATGAAGCTGTATCTGTGGTCTCTTTAATTTCCAGCTCTGGAGGATACATCAATGGAAGAAATTCTGCAAATCTAGAATTATTGATAGTGAAATTAAAGGCTCTAGCTTCATGAATCTGCTTATCTTTTAAAAGTTTTTGAAGAAACTCCGACTCATAGGAGTATAAAAATAAATCGGCTAGAAGAGGGGCACAATTCTTACCCATTGATATGCCGACAACCTGCTGAAACAGTGTTCCTCCAAAGTCGCGGCGAATTCTACCTAAACATCGCGTCATATGTATCGTGTATTTTACATCATTTTGTTTTATTTTGTTGACTACGGAATTCCCCTTTCTCAAATAAAGATTGTGTTATTTATATTAGCCAATCGTGAATGCCTACTTAGGTGGCGGTGCTGCATCACCATCGTATTTATTTTCGCCGGCCAATGAAAAGCTAGTTATTTGCGGTGTTCTAATTTTAGAAAATTATCCCTGTTGTGTATTGCCTTTGCAATCAAAATATTGAATGCGCGATAGTTTACTGGAATAAAAATTCAAACAAACTATACAGTCTTTGTTAGTCTATGATAAGGAATATTTATACTTAAAATTTTCTAACAAAAATATTTCAGAAATCCTCATCAATCACCCGTATTCCTGTATGTCATATTCCCACAAATTGATAGGTACGTCTACTCAATATCTCACTGTCCCAGAATTTGGTGCCAATATGGCACAAGTAACCCTCGGGAAATTCGTCAGTGGGGTTCCTCAGAAAAGGAAATCGGATGGTGAACACATTTCCCCTTTGTACACACATTTTTTCACGTGAATGAGAATCTAGAAAGGTTTCCACATGTTGGCAATATATTATCGATCAAAGCGTGCTTTTGGGGATCTAGAAACTTTTGTAACAGGTGAACTTTAGTCACGTGCCGAGTCGACATTAATTGAACATCCGAAGGGTTGGGTGATATAATGGTTAATGAAATTTCTAAGAAGAAGTGTACAAAATAAATTGGTAAACAAAAACGGCAGTTTAAAAGAATTATGGCTTGTATGAATCTTTTATCGGAACAAGATCAATGACAAACTAAAATATTTTTTATCTACCCTTACGACAAAAAAACATCGAATGAAACTGACAAGTCATCATTTTGCAAAACATTGAAACACAGACGTTTAAATACACTCTTTATTTTGTCCTTAGACATCACTTTGTGTTAGACATATTTACACAGGAAATTGTAATCAAAACAAGCATGACTATAGTCATAACTTACTGCAATTATGAATACGAGTAATTTAATTATATAGCCAAATGATGCACTAACACTATGCCCACATCATAAGGTGTCAATAATTAATATGAGGGGTTATTCTACTCTATGAACGGTCATTGTAGATTGCTTAGTTCTGCACTACATGCATATATATGGCACTTACGAATTCGGGCTAGTATTTTACAGTTTCGGGCAAGTAAAATCAATATGGCACTTGCCCGAATGGACAAGTTGGTCAAAAAGTTAATGTCAAACCCTGTAGAGGTGCCCTTTATAGAGGATGATTTGTAATATAGAGGTGCCCTTTATAGAGGATGATTTGTAATATAGAGGTGCCCTTTATAGAGGATGATTTGTAATATAGAGGTGCCCTTTATAGAGGATAATTTGTAATATAGAGGTGCCCTTTATAGGGGATGATTTGTAATATAGAGATGCCCTTTATAGAGAATGATTTGTAATATAGAGGTGCCCTTTATAGAGGATGATTTGTAATATAGAGATGCCCTTTATAGAGAATGATTTGTAATATAGAGGTGCCCTTTATAGGGGATGATTTGTAATATAGAGGTGTCCTTTATAGAGGATGATTTGTAATATAGAGGTGCCCTTTATAGGGGATGATTTGTAATATAGAGGTGCCCTTTATAGAGGATGATTTGTAATATAGAGGTGCCCTTTATAGAGTATGATTTGTAATATAGAGGTGCCCTTTAAGGCAGGTTCGACTGTATTAAGCATAGACCTGTGATAGTAACTAATTGTACCTGTTGACAGCTATGTCCACCATGATCATATGGCCTGAAGCCTCCTTGTGGAACTCTAGGGTGAACATGAACATCAGCAGGGGGAGGCTGTCTCCATGCTTGTCTTGGTAAACCATGGAACTTTCCTTGATTTGCCTGCTTTTGATTTGGGCTATTATTGTTGTCATGGTTACTGGAGGTAGGTGTGTCCTTGGGAGAAGCAACTGCAGCTGACTGAATGACAGGTACATCCGACGGCTGTGATGTCACCATTTGAGTTTCCGCTGACTGATCGGCTGTTTTAATAAAAGGAATTATTAATACTATGAAAGTGATATAGTTTTTTAAGAAAGCATTTTTATTTATTTTATTTTATTAGCGTTACAGGATTCATTCATCAAACAGATTTGATTTTAACAAATTGCACTTTAGAAAAAAAAGAAACACATGAGCATGCTTATCTAAATCATAGATATCTACTTTTAACTACAACCAAACCTGCTTTAATGACTACCTACTTACTACAACCAAACCTGCTTTAATGACTACCTATATCAATCAATAACAGGGTTCACCACACTTGCAAAAAAAAGTGAGACTTGACTTCTCCCTCAACGAACATGAGGGAGAAGTGAAGACATGACAGGGAGACTTCCAACAGCTTCATAGCGACATTTTTCTGCAAAAATGTGTTGTTGCTTCGTATCATTTAAAAATTTGTACCTTCTGCTAAATCTCAAGTAAAAAGAGGTATAAATATGAAAAATAATAGTATTATATCTAATATGAACATTTATTGATACTCAGTATGTTTCAATAATTACAATTTCTATGTATTCTTGAAATAAAGCATTTGGCAACCCATAAGAAAAATTGGACTTGTTGGAAAAACATGTTTCCCACACTTACATTTTGATGAAATATTCTAAGTAAAAAAGGGCAATAACTCCTTCGGCTTAATGAAAATGCTGTTGATACATGTATATGTGATTCTCTATATGGTATTTAGAGTGAGTGATTGTTGTTTAACACTAACTCAGTAATTTTTTAGCTATATCATGGCGAGAAAAAGTTAATTTTCAATGAGATGATGATGAGGTCCGTTTTATTCTAGACCAACACGTTGATTGGACTTTCATAGTGCTAGCTCACAGAAACAACGGTCGACAGGTAGATTGACATGTAGCCCACTCAGACACATTATTCTGATTCCGAGCAAATCAGTCTTTGCTCTGTCTCCTTAATGCTGCGTGCTTAGCGGAGAAGTAACAAATACCGGTACCAATTTTTTAGTCCTTGGTTTGACCCGACCGGAGCTCAAACCCACGATCTACCACTCGAGACGAGCACACTAACCATTATGCCACCGATGCGGTCTACCTCAGAAGGAGGGAGACATAATTTATTCAACAGTCAAAATAGAACTTGTTCACTGTACTTACCAATCGTCTGTTCTGCTATAACTTCTGCTCGTGCTGTTATTTCGTGGACTAAATTTCCTGTTGTAAGTACTGAGTTATTTCCCTTTGAATCTTCATCAACAATAAAGTTGTCAGCATCCTCCTGAATGAACAATTAATACATGTTAGAATAACATCAATATATCAAATATCCCCACTACATTCTGCTATCGAGGGCAGTCGTGGTCGTGATCGTACATGTATGGTAGTTGGATTTACAACTACCTGTGCAATCAGTGCCTAGTATCACCACTAAAGCTGTACAATGTAAGTTCGAACCCCATTCATGACATTCCTTTGACTATAAAGGATTACATGTTGCTGAAACCACAATATAACCTTATGTGGATTTGTTTCTGAAATCTTGTCTGACAAATATGGTGGCATATTTATGGTTCCCTGGTGTCAAATATTTATCTAAATACAGTCGAATGTTTCATATGTCTAGTACATAATTATCTGACATATGGGAGACAAAAATATGCCACTATATATAACTGGAAGAATTTGTAATCACGGTGAAACAAACCGTTTCGTTTCTTTTTGTTTCTTGTAATAGTAGTCCCCATTCCTAAATGACCCGAGTCGGTAATACGATGTGGTAATTAAACATGCATGTACATGTATGTACCACCCGAGCGTGCGATTTTTCTATTTCCCAACTAACTGACATCCTGAAGACTTCCATAAAGACGGGGACTACTATTACAAGGAAAGAAACTAAACCAGAAAAGGAAATTAATAGTAAAAATGGTAATACAATGTAGAATTTAGTCCCCCACCGTGACGAACTGTCATGTCGGACTAATGGGTCGTCGGACTACCGGAGCCTCCTCCATGTATGTACTTATCATAGAAATATGGCTTACGTATGGCCATGGCATGCATGGGACAGCATGGGTTTTGGAAAATGTCTTTTCAAACTTTGAAGACTTGAATTAAAAAAATTATCAGAGTTATTTCCATTCTTTCTTGTCACAGTTCTTCTTCACACCACAGCCACAGGGCCTTGTCACTATCCACGTAAATATACTATCAATGCATAAACAAACATTATGCATTGATACATGTAGTATATTTACGTGGATAGTGACAAGGCCCTGTGCTCACACTCTCAACAAAAGAATAACTGTATATATTAATGTCTAGATAAATATTAAAAAGATGACCCCATAATATTAATGGCCATATAACAGGGCCATCTGCAGGTTTCTGGAAAGGGGGATGTGGGGGAGGGTCTGGTGGGGGACTATGGATTATTGTTCCCAGGGGCGGATGCAGGATTTTAGGTTATAGGGGGTGTATTGAAAAAGTTTCACCGGGCGGAGCGAGGCTCGAAAATTTTGGGGTTTTTTGTGTGAAAAATCAAGATTTTATGCAAAAAATCATATTTTTTCCAATTTTAGGGGGGTGCCAGGTGTGCACCCCCCCCCCTTGAATCCGCCACTGGTTCCGGTAGTGAAAACAATAATACGTAGATGCTATTGAGTGAAAATATAGCTAATTCTTGCTCAAATTATATATTATATAAGGGCTTGACATTTGTGGAAAACCCGGCTTAATGTCGTGTCCGACATTTCTTGTTATATCAATCAATTCACTAGCTGCGGAACCGTAGCTCATTTATGGTCCTTTTTTTTTCTTTTTTTTGCGGACCAAAAAAAAAGAACCATAAAGGACGACGGTTCCGCAGCTATCAATTCACTTGATAACTGATAAGGGAAATAACTCTTACGAAATTTTATAATTAGAATCAAACTTGTAGTTCCAGAAACGGTTTCCCCCAATGGCACCCCCAATTCCGACGGCCATGTATAATGCACAGGGACTCGGTTAATGGTCATATTTTTTTTAATCATTTTACATGTTTTTCCCATTTACTGTCTGTTTTTATTAAAGGAAAACTCCATGGTCTTAACAAGTTAGCGTGAATATTTAAATGACATTAACTAAAAGACATTTGTGTTAATGAATGTTAAAAATAATATACCGTAAGGTAGAATTTGGTGATTAATTGCCTGTTGCACCAAACAATGGGGGTCACCATTTTTCAACTCTCTACAATGTGAGAAGGTAAGGGACATAATCCATTCTCGGATTATACCTAAAATTAAAGCTCTTCCGAAAGAGCTGTGACATATTAGTGCCGGTATCGTATATTATATCAGTATTGATCAGTTGCAATTTTATCATTAAAAATTATGTAAATCGTAAAATAACGTCGTATATTTATCTTTTGATATTTACAAAATCATTATGACTTCATGTTTTTATTGCACTAACGAAATTAAAAGGGAATATGTGAGAAGAATTTTTTTTTGTAATTACCCTTGTCAACACATCGACCAGTGATCTCGAAAAACACAGGAAAGTACGACAGCATTGGGGACAAAAAAGAAAAAAAAACTTGTGTACGCATAAAATGAGTTAAAACTGACAGTTATTTAAACTATACGGCGAATCACGTAAAACATGAAATTCTCTAAGATGAAATTATACCTAGACCCTCCCCCTTCCCGATACAAATAAACTCATTGTTTTATGAAAATGTAACATCGGATGGGAATATTAAGAAAAAAAAATAGAACGATATACGATTATAAACATTGTATTGCAGTTGATCTTATATTAAAACATAACCAAACGGGCACGATGTTGGGAAGAGTCAGATACATGTTATTTATTCAACTAACATGATCC
>MJUT01041069.1:0-33538 GCA_002080005.1 Gigantidas platifrons | reverse complement strand
GTAAAGTGATTGCCCTTCTTGGAGAGAACTGTTCTGATTAATATGTTTGTCAATGTAATCGCTGGGAAATCTAATAAGCGACTTGTGATTCAATTTTGTGGAGCTAATGGTCTTGTTTATAACTTTTCTTTTTACAGAAAATACAATAAGTCCAATTAGATCTGGTAGTAATATCATTTGAACATACAATTGTACTACTTGATTTACTATCCGGCACTTCTTTTGTTGTCTTTTTGTGTGCAAAACACGTAATATTTTGTTTACTGGTATATGATTTGCAACAAGACCTATGATATTTCACCACAAAACTTGCAGATACAACATGACTAATTGAAGACACCTCTTCTATTTATCGTATGTATACCTCATCTTGACGTACTTCTGCAGCTTTAATAAAAGTTTATTTGCTCCTATCAGTAAAAACGTATCATTGTCCAAGGCTTTTACATTGACAAATGATACATTGGTTCCAATCTATTGAAGGTTTACTCCTCTTAGCATTAGATGGAAGAAGTTTAAGTGGGCTACCAAACTGTGCAATTTTCCGGAAAACACTCACAACAGTTCCGACAAATGATTTTCTAGCAATTTGTAAAAGCTCTACAAACAATATTTCAACTCACCTTTTGTAACTAAAACGTTACAATTAACAATAGCAAATGTTAACAATGAAAGGTGACAACCATGAAATACAGATAAC
Source organism: Gigantidas platifrons (assembly GCA_002080005.1). NCBI lineage: Eukaryota > Metazoa > Mollusca > Bivalvia > Mytilida > Modiolidae > Gigantidas > Gigantidas platifrons. The sequence goes on along the minus strand of MJUT01041069.1, from coordinate 32,838 downwards.
ACAAGAATATAAGTAATTATTAAGAAAATATGCTTTGGTCTCGATGCATTAAGATTTGATCGAACTGAGGATTATAATTATAAAAAGTCACGGACAACATATCCGGAATCATTTTCGACTTTCGATATGTTGATGTGCATTTAAAAACGGTCCAAACCTCTTAAACTTAGTAGAAATTTGCGCTATAATGTTAATTTTTTATGTAAACTATGTTTACACTTTTGTCATTAAAAAAGTTTGAGATCAATTAATGAAAGTATTTCTTCTGACATAATTTTAAAAGTGACCGTTAAAATATTTACTACATCTGCTGGTTTCAAAGAAGCCAAACTGATGAAATAAAAGTTATTTTAATAAGATATTTTGGCTTATTTTATTTATTTAAGTTAAATTTAAAAACTACAAGTGCAACAAATTGCCGAAGATGCATAAATCATGTATACTATTGATTTTACTGAGTATGATCGGACTTTCTCCAAAAACGCATTAATCCTAGAAAAAATGTAGTTTCGTGATAACGTGACCATACGATTTTCTTACGGCATGTTAAATTTATTAGTTAAAAGCATAATCTAGCATTTGAAAGTATATTTAGGTGTGTAGTCGATGGGTTGATTTAACTATTTCAATAAGCGACTTTTTAGATTTCGCCGCTGGCCTAAATAGGTAAAATTGTGAAAATGCCAGGATATCCATTACAAATTCTTGATTTGGTCTTTTCTCCCTGACATAGCAAAATCTCCCGTTTAACTAAATCATTTTAATAGCTTTCCAATATTTTGATTTGAGCATACTCGAATGTTATTCCAGAAACGTGTCGTGTGCACACTAAATTAGATATATACATATTTTTTAATATAATTTTGTTCTCCATTTTTGAATAAGAAAAAAATGCTACCAATCTACAGAATTCTCAAATATTAGGTTGGTATACAACAAACAGACAAATATTAGGTTGGAATACAACAAACAGACAAATATTAGGTTGGTATACAACAAACAAACTATATTTTTAAAGGATAGTCTCAAATATTAGGTTGGTATACAACAAACAAACTATATTTTTTAAGGATAGTCTCAAATATTAGGTTGGCATACAGCAAACAGACTATATATTTTAAGGATAGTCTCAAATATTAGGTTGGTATACAACAAACAGACTTTATTTGTTAAGGATAGTCTCAAATATTAGGTTGGTATACAACAAACGGACTATATTTCTTAGGGATAGTCTCAAATATTAGGTTGGTATACAACAAACAGACTATATTTTTTAAGGATAGTCTCACATATTAGGTTGGTATACAACAAACATACTATATTTTTTAAGGAGAGTCTCATGTATTAGGTTGGTATCCAACGAACAGACTATATTTTTAAGGATAGTTTCATGCTGTTTTAAATCTAACTAATTTTGTTCTCACGTTATCAGCTATACAACTAACCAGAAGCGTTACTTGTTTCTATGGCAATACTGAACAGATCAAGAAGAAGGAAAATGGCAGAGGTTGAATTACACAATATGTGTATTTTGTTCAACCACTTCCTCTGTACATTGTACTGAATGTGTTTACATACGTTTTTATATGTGTGTGGAAGTGTGTTTTGTTCAATAACCTCCTGACTAGCACCTCTATTTGCATGTATTAATCTTTCCACTAAATGTAACAATTCCTAGAAAAGAAAAAAGAACACATATTTAAAAATAAGAATAAAAAGCAAAAGAATAAAACATTATTGTCTTATTTGACCTTTGACCTCCGTCCCCACACACAGAACCTTGGAAATTATAGAACTATGCAGTCTTTTCACTGCTGCCTGGTACAACCACCCAGAAGAGCATATGCTGTATACAGGCTGTACCAATTACACAAAATATACTTCTGTGCTTCTTGTTTTTGGAAAATATTACTCCTTTAAAGCTGCATTAGCTACGATTTTGACCAAACAAATTACATGTTTTGCAAATTGGTAAATAGCTTTAAAATGATGAAATAAAGGTAAATAGTTCACATTAAACAACTTATCGTACTACTTTTCGCCTTTTGTGAACGAAATTTACCATCGATTTATTATTGTCTTGCAAACCTTTAATTTGACCTCGTTTTCTCCGTATGCAACTGACCTTACTAAAGTAATAATGTTTTGATTAGAATAACGAAAAATCAAAATATCTTTTAAACTATAGATTTTTGAACAGCAACATAAACGAGAGTTTTATTTAGAATTAGGAGTGCTAACTAAAAATATTACAGTAATTCTTCTTATTGTTTTGGCTGAGGCTGCACTCAGATGAAATTTTGTATTTTGGTCCTATTTTGTTGTCATTTTTCGGGTGGGAGTATATGTACTTTATAGAAGAGCCATCCGTACGTCAGGTATCTTACCTGTAAAATCTTTCTCTCAGCCACGTGTATTTTAGACGAACCTGACAAGCATTTCTCTCATAAATTATTGTTATATTTTGCATTTTTTGTAAAAAGGGTAAAAAGTCTGACTTATCTCTGGAATGCCAAACGCTTGTAAAAAAGTTGCTTGCCTTTTTTAGTAAGGAAAAGGCAACGAAGAAGCCAATTGTCTCATTTGATAGGGTATATCAAAGGACATATAAAGCTTTGGGTGTGTCTTACACTTCAGTGCACCGTATTATGAATGGTAAGAGGCCTTTTAAGTCAAACAGACCGACAGAAAGAGCTAAAATTTTGAACGACTTTGATCATTGTGTTATTAAACGAACAATCCACGGTTTATATTCACGGAAAATAGCACCGACCGTCTCAATAATACATAAGGAAATAAAAGATTCTGTTAAAATATCAAAGTCTAAACTTACTCTAACTCTCATTGATCTTGGATATACTTATGAAAAAATAGGTGATAATCGAAGAGTTCTGTACGATCAAGTGTCTATTATCAATGATAGGTGTAATTATCTGAGAAAGATCAAATCTCTTAGGGAAGCAGGGAATGATATCGTGTACATGGATGAAACATGGGTTAGCCAAAATCACTGCAAAGATTATATGTGGATTCCGAATGATGGGTCTGATGTCCCAAAAATACCCTCGGGTAAAGGCAAACGTTTAATTGTATGCATGCAGGTACGCGAAGTGAGGGTTTGATTGACTGCTGCGATTTAGTGTTTCGTCCCAAATCAAAGGATGGTGACTATCACCAGGAGGTGAATAGTGTTGTCTTTCTTGAGTGGTTTGAAAATCAATTGATGCCTCCTCTGAAAAATCCTAGCTTGGTTGTGTTAGATAATGCAATTTATCACAATGTTAAAACAGAAGATACGATGTGGCAAAATTTTAGTCAGTAAAAAGCTGTTCTCCAGAACTATTTTACACAACACATCATTCTTTTTTCTGCTAATGATACCAAGAAAGTATTATATGAAAAAATAAAACAAAAAAAGACCCCAGTAGTTTATAAAACAGATAAAATTGCTAATTTACACGGACATGAAGTATTAAGAACCCCCGTTCGACACTGTGAACTTAACCCGATAGAATTAATATGGGCGTAAGTCAAAGGTTTCGTGACTAAAAACAATACCACCTTCCGATTAAAATATGCTTAAGAACTCACGTACGCCGCTTTCGGAAAAATTACAAAAGATACATGGACAAAAGCAGAAGAACATGTGGTCAAAATTGAAAAAGAATACTGCAAAGAAAACTGTATAGATAGAAGTGTCATAGAACCTATTATCATTGATTTTTGTGATGATGACTCGGATGACTACACGGGTTGAAGTATAATCATATTAAGTATAATAGACAGAGAAAAAATGTAAAAATCGAATAAATGTCCCGTTAAAACCAATGCCGAAAATATTTGGAACATGTGTCTGCCAATTCATTAAGGTTTAAGAACAGTTGTAACTGTTGAAACTATCTGGGGTCAGATGAATTATTTAACTTATATTGATTATAACACATAAATAATACACAAAACAACTTGACACAAAAAAAGAAAAGATAAACAGGGACAGTTTATAATCCAACCGAAAGCCAAACACAAAACGGGCCTCGTATTCATGAAAAGTCAAAACAAACAAACACAAAGGTCGAAACTTCGGATTCCTGTTTTGGATAAGCATTTCGAAGTGGAATAGGTTAAATATATATTTCCAAACTTTTAGCTCACGTTTGAGTTGAGTTGGTTTAGTAGAATAGTTACGTAAAACAATTGCAAGTATCAATGATTCATTAATAATTTTTGCAGTTTTTAGGTATTTTTTACCGATGTTGAGTTGAAGGTTTGGTAAAAAATAGCTCCAAAAATGACAGAGCTCAATGTCATGATCTACCCCTCCCCCCCCAAAATAAATCCTCCAATTGATCTCTCCGAGGTTCTATAATTTAAAAATGTACTAATTTTACGAGCATTTTTTAATTAGGAAGTTGCACAATCTCAAAACTCATTTTTCGTTCCGTTTCTTACATGTATATAAGTTAAAAATGTCATACAGAATCGAACAAAACGACAATGATATATTTTTCATATTATATGATATATGAAGATTTCATTTTTTCACTATTAAAGATAGAAGTGCTATATTTAGTAAAATAATAAAAATAATGAAAAATATCCCAGTCCAAGCAATTTTTACAGGTAAAATATTTTACAGGTAAAAATCAATGAACTCAATAGTGCGTGTAGGAGATGGTGACGGGCTCTACGGAGAACAATGTAATCTTTCGGGTGACCGTCGAGTGTCTATTGTCCTCAGGGATTAAAACCCACTGCCGCAGGCTGTTCTCTTTCACATACTTATTCCTTCCGTATTTCATAAAACTTTGTCAAAATATACACCCAAAAACTCCTTTAAAATGCGATTTTTCTATATGAGCAGGGCCAAATACGTTCACTTTCTGGTCTGCAAACTTCCAAATTAAATTAGCACCCTTGATTCTCTACACAACTCACGTTTACACTTCTACTTTAAAGTCTACAGTTTATAAGATATTTCAAATTTTCGTTATTCTAATCAAAACATTATTACTATAGTGACCAATCGCTCGCGCATGTGCTCAGTCGATCTTAACGTAAACAAAATGTCTGATGCGAAAGAGATGCAAGGTAGACCGGTTGTAAGACCCGTTTCATTGACAAATTCAGCTAAGAAAAGAAAAAAGTCCGAAATAAGATGGCGTCCATTTTTTGATCGATCTCAAAACATCGAGCAGTTGCACCTTTTTTCCCCGATGTGCGTACATTTCATAACATTTATAAGTTACAGAAACACGTTTCATTGAGGCATCAATCATATCTGATAGTTTTTATGGGTAACACAAATTCACGGTTTTGGCAGATAATGCCACTTTAACATACTTTGAGTGAGTTAGTGATTGTTGTGATGTACATTCGAGCTAGATATATCAATGATAGTATGTCATTTGAGGGTGTGTCAATATAACACTAGCTTCATTCATTGCCTTTTCTGTATTTATAAGGAGTGATTGTTGATTAGCGCCAACTCAAATTTTTAGCTAAATCATAGGAAGAACAAGTTACATTTGATGAGATGATACCAACCAGAGGTCAAACCCACAATCTACTCCACTCGAGAGAAGCACGTTACCCATTACACAACGGAAGAGGTTTCTGTTGAAAAGCAAACTTATTTAATTACAAATTATCTTTTTTTCCCTTGTGGCAATCAGCACATCTTCCACAAATTAATTCCTCTTATTCAGTTGCATAATGGAGTATTGTTTGTAGATTTCTCGTCATAAGATTATGTTCATTTAAGACTCTGTGTTTAGCGGAAAATTAGCAAATACAAACGTATCAATTTTATACCTCTGAATTAACTTGACCAGGGATTGAACTCACTATCTCCCGCATTAGAGACAAGTCGAATATTATCCAATAGATCAGCAAGGCAATCTGTTGATTAAACATCAATTTCAATTATCAATACACATTAATGGTCTTCGACAAGCCTTATTCTATACATGAAATCCATCTTTATGATGTGGACGATATATACACCATTGTATTCCTTCCATGAGAGATCTTGATCATATCAAGAACAAGTTACTTTTGATGATATGATATTGATATCTGCTTTGTATTTCACCAACACTCTTAAGTTTTATTTGTACAGTGCTAGCTCACTGAAACAAATGTCCACAGGTAGACATGTCACTTCACTCGAGACACATCATCCAGATTCCGAGCCATCCATTCTTTACTCTCACTCCTTAGTGCTGTATGCATAACAGAGAAGCAACAAATACCTATTTTATAGTTCTTGGTCTGACCAATCCGGACCAGGCGACCGTTCACTAAAGGTCGTAAGTCGTAAACTTAGACTTAAGTGTACTAAGAGTTACGACCGATTCACTAATAGTTAGGATTTACGACTTACGATAAAAAATGATCGCAAAGTTAAGAGTGGTGGTATGTACACGTAAGTCGTAAATCCTAATTATTAGTGAAACAGTCGTTACTCTTAGTACACTTAAGTCTAAGTTTACGACTTCCGACCTTTAGTGAAACGGTCGCCAGGACTCAAACCCACGATCTACTGCACTCAAAACAAGCATGTTAACCATTACACCACCAAAGAGGTTTTTGTCGCAAAACCAAATTATTAAATTACAAATTACTTTTGAACCCATGATCTAGGTACACCTTCCATGGTGCTTCCCACCAAATGTCGGTTCATTTTGGCAAAGCAGCTTCAGAGAAGAAGATTTTTAGAATCGGCCAATCTAAACCAAGAATTGCCTGTGGCAGCCATGTTTGTTAATGGATCAAAACGAAATGAGCAATCCCTATAGAAGACCCTCCATAGATGCTTCCTATCAAGTTTCATATCATTTAACCAAGCGGTTTCAGAGGAAAATCTGTTTTAAAAATCGACCAATAAGAAACAATAATTGGCCATGACGGCCATGTTTGCTAACGGATCAAAACGGAATGAGCAATTCCCATAGACGACCTTCCGTAGATGCTTCCTATCAAGTTTCGGTCCATTTGGCCAAGCTGTTTCAGAGTAGAAGATTTTTAGAAATCAGAAACAAGAATTGCCTGTGACGGCCATGTTTGGTAATAGATCGGGACGAAATGGACATTCCTTATAGAGGACCGCCCATATATACATCCTACCAAGTTTCGGTTCATTTAGCCAAGTGGTTTCAGAGAAGAAGATTTTTTAGAAATCAACCAATCAGAAACAAGAATTGTCTGTGGCGGCCATGTTTGTTAACGGATCGAGACGAAATGAGCAATCTTTGCAGAGGACCTTCCATAGATGCTTCTTACCAAGTACAGTTCATTATGCCAAACGGTTTCAGTACAGAAGAATCTAAAAAATCAGCTAATCAGAAAGAAATATTCGCCTGTGGCGGCCATGTTTGTTTACGGATCGGGACGGAATGAGCAATCATTATACAGGACCTTCCATAGATGCTTCCTACCAAGTTTCGGATCATTTGGCAAAAGCAGTTTCAGAGGAGAAGATTTTTAGAAATCAACCAATCAGAAACAAGAATTACCTGTGGCGGCCATGTTTGTTAATGGATCGAGACGAAATGAGCAATCTTTATAGAGGACCGTCCATAGATGCTTCCTACCAAGTTTTGGTTGATTTGACCAAGCGGTTTCAAAGGAGAATCATTTAAAAAACAGCCAATCAGAGAAACAAGAGTCGCCTGTGGCGGCCATGTTGGTTAACGGATCAGGACAAAATGAGCAATCTTTATAGAGGACCTTCTATAGATGATTCCTACCAAGGTTCGGTTCATTTGGCCAAGCGGTTTCAGAGGAGAAGATTAAAATGTGAAATTCAATTCAGATATCTGTATAGAGATAGTTGCATTCTGAATACAGATATCTATTGTTAAACAATTATTATCTTTCTTTTAACAGAGGATTTTTTAGATATCAACTAATCAGAAACAAGAATTGCCTGTGGCGGCCATGTTTGTTAACCAATTGGGACGAAATAAGCAATCTTTATAGAGGACCGCCCATAGCTGCTTCCTACCAAGTTTCGGTTGATTTGGCCAGGCAGTTTCAGAGGAGAAGATTTCTTAGAAATCAACTAACCAGAAACAAGAATGGCCTGTGGCGGCCATGTTTGTTAACGGATCGGGACGAAATAGGCAATCTTTATAGAGGACCTTCCATAGATGCTTCCTACCAAGTTTCGGTTCATTTGGCCAATCGGTTTCAGAGGGGAAGATTTTTTTAAATCGGCCAATCAGAAACAAGAATTGCATGTAGCGACCATGTTTGTTAAGGGATCGGGACAAAATGGGCTATCCTTATAAAGGACCTTCCATAGATGCTTCCTACCAAGTTTCAGTTCATTTGGCCTAGGGTTTCAGAGGAGAAGATTAAAATGTGAAACGTTAACGGACAACGGACGCCAAGTGATGGCAAAAGCTCTCATTGCCTTTGGCAAAGTGAGCTAAAAAGTACAAATTTTGAAATTCCCTTCTTATATGTATGTAGAAAACTGTACTAGTTACATAATAACGCTATGCATTTTTCTGAAAAGGATTTCCTTAGGAATTCATTTAAAAAAAACTCATCAAAAACAGACAAACAATAAATGATTGATATCCATAGATATAGAAAAGCTTATTGATGATGACAGATGACGATGGTGGATGCAACAAACGATGACAATACATCACATGACCCTTTGGGTAAGGTGAACTAAAAAGTTAATGACAACGTATGATGAACATCAAGTAATACAAAAGTTACACTTGGACTACAAATGACATTACAAGTCTGGTTTACTTACATCTGTTTCATCTTGATTTTCTAACTGGACATTTTCAAATCTCTCTGTCAGTTGTTGTAGTTCAGTCTGTAATGCTCCTATTTGTTCTGAATTATTCTGCATAGATAATTAACAAAGTTTAAACATTGACTAAGAAACCAAACATCTAACACAACTTAAAGGGATATTAAAGCTCATTTTGGAAATATCTTTTTTTTATCTCATAAAAGCTTGCAATTGGTTAAATAAAAGATATTTATGATAAATTAACCCAGTTTTTATCAATGAATCTTTGTAAAAGTGACATAATTCGTTAATAATTTTGTCATGACATGCGTTTTTCTCTGTGCTTTTTCCAATAATTGAATTTTTTGCCTCCTTGACAACAATTCATTTCGACCCTTTTAAGTGATATTTCAACGATATTAGGGATTATATGGGCGTGCAAAGTATTTTTTAGATTGTTTTGAAAAGAAACAACCTTCGTCACGAGTTGAAAAAATATATGTTAAAACGAGGTTTAGTGTCCCTTTAATACAAACAAAATTGATAATAAAGAATTAAGATTTTATTTTTTACAAACTGGTACGAGCAGGAGAATTGTTTTTTTTTTGGTTGAGAAATAAAAAACATTATATTGTTTCTATATTGTAATTTGTATCTGAATACATAACCTAGAGGGTCAGTCGACTGAGCCTGTGTCGCTCACCTTTCATTCTGCTTTGAGGAAACTTAATACAGAACCTTCCATAGGTTCTTCCCACCAAATTTCGGTTCATTTTGGCAAAGCGGTTTCAGAGAAGAAGATTTTTAGAAATCGATCAATTAGAACCAAGAATTACCTGTGGCAGCCATATTTGTTAATGGATCGGGACGAAATAAGCAATCTGTATAGAGGACCTCCCATAGATGCATCCTACAAGTTTCGGTTCATTTGGCAAAGTGGTTTCAGAGGAGAAGATTTTTTGGAAATCAACCAATCAGACACAAGAAATGTCTGTGGTGGCCATGTTTGTTAACGGAGCGGAACGGGATGAGCAATCTTAATAGAGGACCTCCCATTGATGCATCCTACCAAGTTTCGGATAATTCGGCCAAGCGATTTCAGAGAAGATTTTTAGAAATCGACCAATCAGAAAAAAGAATTGCATGTGGCGGCCATGTTTGTTAATGGATCGGGACGAAATGAGCATTCTTTATAGAGGATCGCCCATAGATGCTTCCTACCAAGTTTCGATTCATTTGGCCCAGCTGTTTCAGAGAAGAATTTAAAAAATCAGCCAATCAGAAACAAGAGTCGTATGTGGCGGCCATGTTTGTTAACGGATCGGGACAAAATAAGCAATCTGTACAGAGGGCCTCTCATAGATGCTTCCTACCAAGTTTCGGTTCATTTGGCAAAGCGGTGTCAGAGGAGAAGAATTTAAAAAATTCAGATATCTGTATATTTCTGATTGTGTTGATAAACGCAGATTTTCCAGTGGCGCTACGACCACTTATAGCAAACTTTATTTGTTCCTTTTTCCATCTGTCTAAGCTCTCATCGATGTATGCAGACACTGCGATTGGTCCTTCATTTTCTGCTAATCGTCGCAAATTGTTAATGTCGTTTACCTTGACTTTCGCTGACAAGTTATCTGTGCCCTTTTTGTCAGCACACATCTTTGATTGTGTCTGTCCCATATTAATTATGTAGTGAAATAACCTAAGAAATAACATGAAAAGATATTAATAGCATACAGTACACTAGTCTCGTTGGATGAAAGTTATCGGTCTTATATGCGACATCTATTTCGAAGAAATGATAAGTTCCTTTGTTATTGAACAGTGATTAGCTATGAGCCTGACAACAGAAAAGGAGCCGTGGTGATCAAGATCGTATTGTAGTTGGATTTATAACTACCTTTGCAACCAGTGCCTATCACAACTAACGTTGTGATTTCGAATTCCGCTCAGACTATGTGTATTCAACACAAGTTTCACTGTACACATAGATCGTCATATGTATAATATTAGTTCTATCAATGAGAGTTTATGGTCTCAAACATCATTTTAATATTAGATAGTACACGAGGACATCCCAACACATAATGGAGAAATAGTAGTGAACTTTGAACCGATATCTAATTACCAATGATATCTCTTGTCAAATATAGACAAGTCATAGGATACTTGTCAAAACGGTGTTGATATCTTCTCATAAGTGCTTTGTAAGATCAGATCAAACGAATTTTAAAATTCCTTGACTTAATATTGTGTCTTTCTTCGATTTACGGCTTCTGATTATCCCTTTAGTACCTTCATTTTTTAATGGAATCCAGGTAGCAATGTTTGGATTATTAATTGAAAGAACATCGCCAATATGCATGAAAGTGAGAATAAAGATGTTAGCTTCTGTAATAATTGGAAAAATTCTGCCTCATACGAGAAAAGGAAAAAATCGACAAGGAGAGGGGCACAATTAGTTCCTACAGGGATGCCGTTGATTTATTTGTAAATGTGTCCTCATATGATTGATTGTATGACTTTACTTGTGTCTTATTAGATTTGTAGGAGAAAATGCTGAAGATACCAAAAAGTGGTAATCAGAAGCAATAAATCGTATAACGTGAGCAAGTAAAATACACCAAGATGAACTGTGAGCTAATGCTCACTTATGATACCCCCGCCACTTCTCACGGTATGGCGACGAAAAAAGAGCATATATGTTCAATATGTATAAAAACCAACTAAGTCGGCAAACAGGAAGTAGGAATCTGATGGGTCCAAAAACACTTCCAACGATATGGGGTACCTATATGAAGCTTGTGACGAAATATCAGATTTCTGCCATCAATAGTTGCTGTGAAAAATGCGATGACAAATGAGCATATATGTTCAATATGCATAAAAATCAATAAACTCGGCAAGCAGGAAGTAGGAATATGATGGGTCCAAAAACGCTTCCCACGATATGGGGTACCTATATGAAGCTTGTGACCAAATATCAGATTTCTGCCATCAATAGTTGCAGAGAAAAATGTGCATATACAAATGTATGCTCAATGTGTATAAAAACCAACTAAGTTGGCAAACAGGAAGTAGGAATCCGACTAATCCAAAACGGCTTCCCACAATATGGCATACCTATATGAAGCTTGTGACCAAATATCAGATTGTTGTTATCAATAGTTGCTTAGAAAAATGCGACGAAAAATGTGCATAGATGTTAAATGTGCATAAAAGCCAACTAAGTCGGCAAACAGGAAGTAGGAATCTGACCGGTCAAAAAACACGCTTCCCACGATATGGGGTATCTATATGAAGCTTGTGACCAAATATAAGATTTCTGCCATGAATAGTTGCTGAGAAAATGCAACGAAAAATGAGCATATTTATATGTTCAATGTGAATAAAAAATCAACAAATTCGGCAAACAGGAAGTATGAATCTGATGGGTCCAAAAACGCTTCCCACGATATGGGGTACCTATATGAAGCTCGTGACCAAATATCAGATTTATGCCATCAATAGTTGCTGAGACAAATGTAACGAAAAATGTGCATATATGTTCAATGTGTATAAAAACCAACTAAGTTGTCGGCAAACAGGTAGTAGGAATCTGACGGGTCAAAAAACACTTCCCACGACATGTTTAAATCTCGCAATTGATTCGCTATGCAAGGGCCAGTAGCAATTATTCTGATTTGTTGAAACGTCATCTTTATCTGAGAAACACGCTACTGGACCAGATTCGCCTTATTCGATCTCTTAAACATTTTATATTCCGATACCAAGATCTTGTCGAAATATATTCTCTCTCTGCAGAGACAATGGTGAACGATGGATTTTCATTAAGTGAAAATGTATAAAGATAAGGAAGTCAACAATAATGTCAAAGTTATTTTTGTCAATGTGGCACGTAAGAGTGTTTTTGACATTAACTTTCGTAGTTCTCTAAAATTTATCTATGATGATACTGACAGCACATAAGAAGAACTTTTAACAAAATCTAAATTACCCACTTTAAAAATCAGGCGAATTAGAACTATAGTCATTGAAACATTCAAAATTGTCAATAAAACCAGTCCTTTGTACTTACATGATTTAATTACAATTAAACAAAGTAAATATTCTTTCAGATACCAAAATACTGCTATTATACCATCAACCAGAACAACTAGGTATGGTATTAAAACTTTTAAATATTTTGCTGCCAAAACATGGAATATGCTACCAAACTATTTTAAATTGGAAAATTCTTTTAAATAATTCAATAACTTGATTTATTCATGGAATGGTAGCTCATGCCACTGTAATGCTTGTAGATAGCTTTAAAGCATAATTTTATTTATTTATTTATTTTGTTTATCTGTGATGCTTTTGAAATTTGTGCTTTGTCTTTACTTTAATTATAGTTACTTTTTAGGCTGCTAATTTTAATTTATTTACTTAGTGCTTGAATTTTCAATTAGTTTAAATACTTTCTGCATGCTTAAATCTGCATCCTTTTAGTATATTTAATATATATGTTTTAATTTTGCTAGTATTTTTATGTATGTATGCATGTATGTTGTTTTGTTAAATGTATAGTCGATTTGAAAAGCTCTCTAGAGCTTGTGCTTTATGTATGTTATGATAAATATCGACTTTGAATAAAATTTATTTATTTATTTATTATTTAGATTAAATACTTCAGGGGACTCGTGGTTGTTGATGGGGATGGTTCACGATATATGTTCCACCCTCCTCACTGAATTTATGACTGCGTTGACTACTATTTTACCTATTTTGTTCCAGTATTGTTATAAATGCTGTTATAGTGACAGCCGGAACCTTTGAACCGTAATGAAAGCGAGAGGTATGGCGCCGTAAAATCTGATTCAACCCACCATTTCTTTGTAAATGCCTGTACCAAGTCGGGGTCATTACGGATTTCCCAGTTTTCCGGTTGTTGACTGATTTTGTCTGTTTATATACTTATGAGTTTTGGCTTCCCCTTTGGAAGATTGTTCGGAGTTCGGTAATTTTGTTATTACCCTTATTCAATGTGTATAAAAACCAACTAAGTCGGCAAACAAGAAGTAGGAATCTGACGGGTCAAAAAACGCTTCCCACAATATGGCATACCTATATGAAGCCTGTGACCAAATATCAGATTTCTGCCATCAATAGTTGTTGAGAAAAATGCGATGAAAAATATCTTGGGATGGACGGAAGGACGGACGGACAGAGGTAAAACAGTATAGCCCCCCTCCGGTGGAGAGAGGCTACAAAAATGTATTCTTAAATTCCGTGTATTCATTGCCAATGGCGGGAACCGAACTCACAACATTAGTGGTGATAAATGTAAAGGGTTATAGTGTTTCACGCCACTTTCAACAATATTTCAGCTATAGCAATATATACGATTTTATTACATTGTACTATCACTAGGTCGATACCTCTGCAGGTGGACTAGTTTCTCAGAAGGTATGGTCCGCCCAGTTGTCATTGCTTCGACACTGACATGGCGTATTAGATATACTAGTATCTATTATTGAAATATACCGTTCCTAAATAATATACCATTACACGGACTGTTGGGCGGATGAAATACTTCATTACTGATAGTCCAACAGCACAGGTATCATCAACCCAGTGATAGTAATAAAAACGTAGATATTAAATTTAGTGCGCCAAATGTGTTTCTGGAATAATTTAATCAACAAAATGAGAACGTCGTGGTTAATTTTTGTACTAGGCACATGATTACCAGACTTAAGCACTATAAGCAATATCTAATTGAAACGAAGAAGAATCCCAGAAGCCATGATACAGATGTACATCCGTACATGCCACAAGACCAAATTCATAGACCGAACGTAGTCCTACTCAGAGGCCTTCAATCCAACACTGATGGACCTCTACCCTAGCTACGACACAGACACACACCTTAGTGACAGACCACCGACTCCGATCCAACGAGAGGTTCGCTTTACACTAAATTTAGGTGTCAAACTAATAATTCACCAATCAGAGCTTAGAACATATACGAAAGTAGTCCCTTTTAAAGAAAATAGTTCCTTTCGCTTTGTTGTATTGTGAAAAATACTGAATGGAATGGAATAATTAGAATTAATAATTGAAGTTAAATATATATGGATTATTTTGAGCCCAAATTTGATGGATTAAGTTTTATTTTAATACCTCCATGGGGGAGTTGATGCATGACTTATAAAAATTGAATTTCCCGAGGATGATGGAGCTATTTTTAGAGTACGTGTGTTTTCAATATTCTGGCATTTCACTGCAAGAATTTAAGCATCCCCTGATATTGTCACAGAAGGTAGAGGAATCATGTACGTTTCAGAAAATGTATGGTCTTGAAAATGTTAAACTTAAGATAAAATAGTCAGACAGGCTCGAAAAAACACAAATTTAGTAGAAAATGTGAAAGAAATCAATAATAGGTTTCACACTAAAAGCAAGCAGAAAAAAGACAGGGCACACCTGTGTAAAAAGTAACATGTCCGCCATACCTGCTGAAGGTAAAACTGACGTTAAATACCAATAACTAATTAACAAGTTAATTCTGTCTTACCCGTCCAGGTTAAACTGTTACAATGAAAACTCTAGATAGACAAGTGATAACATAATCAATGTACAATAAATAAAATGTTTTTTTTTCTGATAAGATAACCTTGTGATGAACCAGAAATTAGATTTCATGCACAAAGAGCATATAGATATGTGTGTTATCAGTAGGACATTACACAAATTATCATTATACAAATGTATAGTATCTGAATGCTATCTGATACAAATACAACTAAGCAAGCTAAAAAAAACTATTACTAAATGTTTAGATTAAATGCTATCTGACACTTTCTAAAAATTTGGTCGGTTTTGGTCATGATAGCAAAAGCATACACAATAAAAGGGCGTATAATTGATGTCCATAATGAGTTTCCAAATGAAATTATTCAGGTTATTTAGTTTTTGCTGGACACCAATATTGTGTATTGTTGGGAGTTTTTGTTTTTTGTAATTGTATGCATTTATTCATACTTGTATAAAGCTATTTTCATATCAGATGAGGTTCGAGTCGTTTCATTCCAACAGCTAAAGTAAACTGGTATTTATTGACAAATCAAGGGGCATAATTGTGAATCGATAAATCAGAAATCGAACTTGATTTTATGGTTCAGGATTCTTTTTGTACAAATTTCAAATGATTTGCTGGAAAAGAAGATATTGAGTGAAAACCAAATGGTGATTGACATACAGACGTCCGTATGGACATTGGGAAATACTATTGCCCCTGACGTCTAGCAGCATGGTCATAAAAACAATATCAGCTTTATATATTTAATTTTGATATAGAATCTGCAGAATCAGGTATTAGTTATAATTCACAACATTAAATTAATACAAAGAATAAAAATCCTTGAGGAAAAATGTGTATATAAAAAACAATAATGTTATAAATTTGTCATAATTTAAATACTGAGATTGAAATCCCCAATTCTAAATAATATAACAAAGCAACAAAAAAAGCACCCAAAAACATCATCTCTCCACTGTGCTCAAGTGCTTATAGGAGAATGGCGGGGGTAATAGTTGGAGATAAAATCTTGCTTTAGCGCCATCCGTCACTGTATTGGACATTCACATATCGGTATGACACAAGATTGTTTTGTCAAAGACACATACAGAGGGTAGACATTATAATATGTCGGCCACGACTCATATTGACCTTAAATGTGTTTGTTTGCTAGTATTTAACGCCATTCCCATTAATATTTCAGCTATATTGTAGTGGCCAGTTTTGTTGGTGGAGGAAACCGGTGGAACAGGAGAAATCCACCGTAATGTCGCAAGTCACTGACAAACTGTATCCCATAATGTTGTACACCTTGCCCTGATCAAGATTCAAACTCACAAGATCAGTGGTGATAGGAACTGATTGCATAGGTAGTTGTAAATCCAATTACTATTATGACAACCACGTATTAAAACTAAGGTAAACCTAGCCCAGGCATACGTAACTAAGGTAAACCTAGCCCAGGCATACGTAACTAAGGTAAACCTAGCCCAGGCATACGTAACTAAGGTAAACCTAGCCCAGGCATACGTAACTAAGGTAAACCTAGCCCAGGCATACGTAACTAAGATAAACCTAGCCCAGGCATACGTAACTAAGGTAAACCTAGCCCAGGCATACGTAACTAAGGTAAACCTAGCCCGGGCATACGTAACTAAGGTAAACATAGCCCAGGCATACGTAACTAAGGTAAACCTAGCCCAGGCATACGTAACCTTAGCTGATTTTAATTATCCTGTATAGGCCCTTTTGTTAAATATCTTTCAACGACTTTTAAATTATTTGGCCTTTCAATCTTTACATGGAAATACGTGTACAAAGCCAGGAGAGTGAGAAGTCATGTATATGTTTGTTAGGGGTATCTATTTTGCGTCATTCTACGATATTTTGATTGGATTTTAGAACTGTTCCAACAGTGTGGTATGTTTTGTTTTTCTATTAGATTTTAGAATTGTTCCAACAGTGTGGTATGTTTTGTTTTTGTATTAGATTTTAGAACTGTTCCAACAGTGTGGTATGTTTTGTTTTTCTATTAGATTTTGGAACTGTTCCAACAGTGTGGTATGTTTTGTTTTTGTATTAGATTTTAGAATTGTTCCAACAGTGTGGTATGTTTTGTTTTTGTATTAGATTTTAGAACTGTTCCAACAGTGTGGTATGTTTTGTTTTTCTATTAGATTTTAAAACTGTTCCAACAGTGTGGTATGTTTTGTTTTTCTATTATTTTAGAACTGTTCCGACAGTGTGGTATTGTTTTTGTTATTTTCATTTCATTCATTATGAGCGTAACTAATAAAGGTTATTACAGAATCATGTCGTGTAACTGATGAAGGTTATTACAGAAACATGTCGTGTAACTGATGAAGGTTATTACAGAAACACATCGTGTGACTGATGAAGGTTATTACAGAAACACGTCGTGTAACTGATGAAGGTTATTACAGAAACATGTTGTGTGACTGATGAAGGTTATTACAGAAACATGTCGTGTGACTGATGAAGGTTATTACAGAATTATGTCGTGTAACTGATGAAGGTTATTACAGAAACACGTCGTGTAACTGGTGAAGGTTATTACAGAAACATGTCGTGTTACTGATGAAGGTCATTACAGAAACACGTCGTGTAACTGATGAAAGTTATTACAGAAACATGTCGTGTAACTGATTAAGGTTATTACAGAAACACATCGTGTAACTGATGAAGGTTATTACAGAAACACGTCGTGTAACTGATGAAGGTTATTACAGACACAGGTCGTGTAACTGATGAAGTTATTACAGAAACAGGTCGTGTCACTGATGAAGGTTATTACAGAAACACGTCGTGTATATGATGAAGGCTATTGTAGAAACACGGCGTGTGACTGATGAAGGTCATTACAGAAACACGTCGTGTAACTGATGAAGGCTATTACAGAAACACGTCGTGTAACTGATGAAGGCTATTACAGAAACACGTCGTGTGACTGATAAAAGTCATTACAGAAACACGTCGTGTGACTGATGAAGGCTATTACAGAAACACGTCGTGTAACTGATGAAGGTTATTACAGAAACACGTCGTGTAACTGATGAAGGCTATTACAGAAACACGTCGTGTGACTGAGGAAAGTCATTACAGAAACACGTCGTGTGACTGATGAAAGTTATTACAGAAACACGTCGTGTAACTGATGAAGGCTATTACAGAAACACGTCGTGTGACTGATGAAAGTCATTACAGAAACACGTCGTGTGACTGATGAAGGCTATTACAGAAACACGTCGTGTAACTGATGAAGGTTATTACAGAAACACGTCGTGTAACTGATGAAGGTTATTACAGAAAAACGTCGTGTAACTGATGAAGGCTATTACAGAAACACGTCGTGTAACTGATGAAGGTTATTACAGAAACACGTCGTGTAACTGATGAAGGCTATTACAGAAACACGTCATGTGACTGATGAAAGTCATTACAGAAACACGTCGTGTGACTGATGAAGGCTATTACAGAAACACGTCGTGTAACTGATGAAGGCTATTACAGAAACACGTCATGTAACTGATGAAGGCTATTACAGAAACACGTCGTGTAACTGATGAAGGTTATTACAGAATTATGTCGTGTAACTGATGATGGTTATTACAGAAACACGTCGTGTAACTGATGAAGGTTATTACAGAAACACGTCGTGTGACTGATGAAGGCTATCACAGAAACACGTCGTGTAACTGATGAAGGTTATTACAGAAACACGTCGTGTAACTGATGAAGGTTATTACAGAAACACGTCGTGTGACTGATGAAGGCTATTGCAGAAACACGGCGTGTGACTGATGAAGGTCATTACAGAAACACGTCGTATAACTGATGAAGGTTATTACAGAAACACGTCGTATAACTGATGAAGGCTATTAAAGAAACACGTCGTGTAACTGATGAAGGTTATTACAGAAACACGTCGTGTGACTGATGAAGGTTATTACAGAAACACGTCGTGTAACTGATGAAGGCTATTACAGAAACACGTCGTGTAACTGATGAAGGTTATTACAGAATTATGTCGTGTAACTGATGAAGGTTATTACAGAAACACGTCGTGTAACTGATGAAGATTATTACAGAAACATGTCGTGTTACTGATGAAGGTTATTACAGAAACACGTCGTGTGACTGATGAAGGCTATTACAGAAACACGTCGTGTAACTGATGAAGGTTATTACAGAAACACGTCGTGTAACTGATGAAGGTTATTACAGAAACACGTCGTGTTACTGATGAAGGTTATTACAGAAACACGTCGTGTAACTGATGAAGGTTATTACAGAAACATGTCGTGTTACTGATGAAGGTTATTACAGAAACACGTCGTGTAACTGATGAAAGTTATTACAGAAACATGTCGTGTAACTGATGAAGTTATTACAGAAACACGTCGTGTGCACTAAATTAGATATCTACATTTGTATTACTGGGTTTTTGCCAAGAGGAATTAATCTAAAAGTATACAATGATAATTGTTTAACCCAGATAAGTATTTCCCCCAAAAAATGTCAATTAAATATATATAGCTACATTATAATAAATAATATCAAACACCAAGCAGTTATCTCCCCTTGTAGTGTAATTATCCCCCTTTAGTACAAATTTAGTAACCAACCATTAATAATGTAAATTAACATTTCTAAAATTAATCTGATACAAATTGGTGACATACGAGTTCAATAATGAAGACAAAGAGAATGAGTAATTACTAATCGTTGCCAAATTCTACATTTTTCTTTTGAACTATTCTCAAACAAACAACATACATGACAAAATTAATGTGAACAACATTCAACAATTTGAATCAAGACCGAAAAAAATAAGGGAAAGAAAAGACAAAAAAAGACAGCACGGATATAGAAATTTTCCAGTGGAGATTTGAAAACTTAGCTTCCAACACTTTTTCTGTAGATTAGCTCAGGATATATCAACAATATATCAGTTACATCGTGGCGGTCAGTTTTATTGGTGGAGGAAACCGGAGTATCCAGAGAAAACCACCAACCTGTCACAAATCACTGACAAACTTAATCACATAATGTTGTATCGAGTACACCTCACCATGAGCGGGATTTGAACTCACAACCTAAGTGGTGGTAGGCACTGATTGAATAAGTAGTTGTAACCAGATATACCATGTTCATACACACAAACGAATTGGACTTCAGCTCAACTATATGTACAATAAGGTGACCTTTTTAAAAGCTTACTTTAATAAGTTATTCTTCATGATTGAAAACACACTTGTGACTTTGAATTCAGGAACAATTTGTTATCTAATACAACTAGGTTCTAAATATGATTAAAATCAGCTGTTATAGAAGGCTACACACCTCTCCCCTCTCCTAACACATATAGAGGTCATGCCTAGATGAACTCATGAACAGCCAATGAAATCGCAGTCAGTGATGTTCCGTTATTTCAATGTATTTGACACAATTTTTGCTATCCTTTTATGAAAAGAAAGTTTCATCTACGTATATTAATATTGGTGAATTTTAACATACAAGTAAATGCTATGTCCCTTCTTTTCCATACCATAATACAACAGGCCAAGATTTCTGCATAACTTGTACCATATTCACAAGAATCTGCCCAACTTTTACCCTATTCACAAGACCCGCATTTCGATCATAAAACTTTCAAGCACAAGTTTCTTACATGTACTATAAAGTCGTCCAATCAGAACACTGTACCAACGTGATGCAATGTTCTGATTGGCTGTTTATTGAGTAAGTTTTATGACTGCAAGACCAGATATAATATCAAAATGTATATTATGTGGATAACAAAAAAACTGCATACAAAACAACTATAAAGCAAACAATATATTACCTTGTTTGTATCTTAGCAACACATTAAATAGTGAACAACAAACTGAACAAAAAGTGCAAAATAATTGATAAACAAGAAATAATGTGAAACGAGTGTTAAATATATACATGTACCTTCTTAAAAACACTCAAAAAAGGAGAAAATGTTAAACATCTCTACATAAGGTGACGTCCATAGTGTGTTATATCTATATAAATATATACGATTATGAATTCACGTATACAGTTGTGAATTTTATGTCACTTTTGTTAACCTTTCCTAGTATTTTATTTATGGGGGGTTACAGGTAACATTAAATTATTACCCAGTTTTCTGAGTTTTTAATATAATCTATATAAAAAAACATATCAATTCTCCTCTAAACGTAAACAAAATACATTTTATTAGAAAACTGGACACTTATTGTTCATATTCATATTAAATATACTCTTCAAAAAAAGAAACGCATAGCTCATTTTACACCATTTATTTTATTTCAACGAGATTGCTGTTCCAATAAATGTACATGATTTAAATGTCATTATGTGAGGACAAAAGAATTTTACTATGGGGTTTAAATGCCGGTTCAATTATTGTGACTAGTCATGCTTTTGGTCAAAATTTGTTTTCGCTTGATTGCATCAGGATGCACGAGTTTTAAAACTTTGAACGCTTTTTGCATGAAGCCTAACCCACGCCCTATAAAATCCAAGGATTCTCAGTTACAAAATCAGTGGCACATATAGACACTGAACGATCCAACTCATGCCACGTCTTAACGAAGACCAAAGCAACAACGCTATCGGCCGGTTACAAGCAGGTGAAACCCAGACACATGTATCCAGGGTGCTGAATGTTTCACAGAGTAACATCTCCCGCCTTTGGGATAGGTACCAACAGCAAGGCTCAACACATGACCGCCCACGGTCAGGACGACCAAGAGTGACAACACCTGCTCAGGATCGTCATATCCGGTTACGTCATTTGCGGGACAGGTTTACAACAGTGACATCTACTGCAGCAGCAATTCCTTGACAGTGTAGAATTTTAGACCAGATAGTCCGTAACCGCCTACGTGAAGCCGGAATACGAGCAAGACGTCCCAAGCAACGCTGGAGAACAGTTTGGTTCAGCGACGAGTCGCGGTTCCTGTTGCAACGAGGCGATGGAAGAGCTAGGGTATACCGACGACGAAATGAACGCTTTGCCAATAACTGTATTCAGGAAGTCGACAGATTCAGAGGTGGGAGTGTAATGATGTGGGCTGCAATATCGCATACTGGAAAAACAGCGTTGGTGCACATTCCAGGGAATTTGACAGCCCAGCATTATTGTGATAAAATCCTGCAGCCGCATGTTCTACCGTTAATGCAGCAGAATGGTGCAATATTTCAACATGACAATGCCCGACCCCACACTGCAAGAATTACAACCGCATTACTCACGAATTCTAACGTTGCAGTGCTTCCTTGGCTGTCCAAATCTCCCGATCTCAATTCAATTGAGCATCTTTGGGACGACTTAGACAGACGCATTCACCAAAGACAACCACAGCCTCAATCTTTACAACAACTGGTGAATGCGTTACAAGATGAGTGGAACAACATCCCGCAACAAGCGATTCGAACTTTGATTTCGTCATTGGGCCGGCGCTGTCAGGCTGTTATTGATTCCCGTGGTGGACATACGTGATATTGAACTGTAGTGACCTTGAACTTTAAATGTGCAATGAATTTAACAAGAAAATGAACATTTTAATTGTGTTTGTAGTTTTGATTTCTTGATTGATTTTAATTAAACATTGTTTTACTTGAAATTTGTTTGTTTCTATATCGCCCCAAAATTTCACTATGCGTTTCTTTTTTTTTAAGAGTATATATTAAAAAAATGAATATGTATCTATTTTTTTTTATCTAAGTTAATAAATATATTTAGAAACAAAGAAATGAAAAATA
This sequence comes from Gigantidas platifrons, assembly GCA_002080005.1. Classification (NCBI taxonomy): domain Eukaryota; kingdom Metazoa; phylum Mollusca; class Bivalvia; order Mytilida; family Modiolidae; genus Gigantidas; species Gigantidas platifrons. The sequence continues at coordinate 9,721 of MJUT01041069.1, read as the reverse complement.
AATTTATATGTTTATACAGTTGTTTATCATCTCCTGTATCACAGAAAAAACGCGAATGTTGTCATGACAACAGTTTGAAACTTATAACCATGGCAACCACTCAAGTTCATCATTAAAAAAGACCAATACTGCTCTGTGAGATCAGTAATAAAGATATACAACATATTAATTAAATTCTTTAGAAAAATACTTCTCTGAGAGACCTGGCATTACAGTCAAATACTTGAGGGTATGATTTTCGTATTCAAATTCAAAATAAGAGGAACCAATCAAAACACTTGAATCAGTAGATACTGCGTTCTGAATGGCTGATTTTTACTCGTGAGTTTTATAATGGAGCCTCTATTACCAATATCTTCTATGTTAATTATGTTTCTTTAGAACAAAACTGAACCTAGAGCAGTCTTTGCCTTAATGTTTGTCACCTACTAGCTCGAAAGCCAAAATCCAGCTTTACTTGTCACAGGCTTCAGGAAAGTATGTTAGTGCGAAGACTGCTAGAGATCTGTATTATATACACTCCAAAATTAATTAATTGCCACAAGATATAAAAAAAAATGGTGAGAACATGTCAGACATTAAATTATTCATCAGGTTCTCTTACAAAACAAAAAACCACATTTAACACATCTTCATAATTATTTAAGGAATATTTGAAATTGTTGAACAGTTTATACGATATAACCTGGTTTGGGTCAGTTTATGCTTAATAAACCACGAAGCGGTTTATGAAAAGCGTAAACTGACCCAAACCAGGTTATGTAAGTATAACTTGTTCAATAATTTCAAATATTCCTTATAATTTAATTTTTACAACAAAATTTAATGATTCCTCGATTTTAATTACGATTATTCATCAGGTTCTCTTACAAAACAAAAAACTACAATTAACACTTCTTCATAATTATAATGTAATACAAACTCAGAAAAACCCCCCAGAAATAGCCATGTATTGCTTCCGTGTGCGGACCTCCTGTAGTTCTCAACCAATGGTGACCAACGACCTTCACATCAAGGGTCAAAAGTTTGTCCTGTCAATGAAAATAACTAGTTCCCTTTTGGGGACCTATGTCATTCTTGTCCCAGGTGACAAGTTCAATGTCAACCCTACAGATCGTACATTTTTTATTCGTCACTAACCATTGATCAAGACATTCTATGTGAAATAAATGCATGTACGGCAGTCGCCTGAAAATAGAAAAAAAGCAAAAATATGCATTTTGTTTGTCTACGTTGTTGTATATTTGAAAAACCTTACACGCTAAGTTATCACTTTTGATAACACCATTGTTTTTTATTATAAATGGTGTGATGCAGGAATATTTTTTATAAATGATTTACTTGATGAGAACAATGAATTCCTTTCCTTCAATCGATTTAAAGAAATTTATGGGATAGAAACCACCTATTTACAGTATATGGGAATTTTACATATGATACCACAAATTTGGAAGGTTAGAATTAAACTTACAAAAAAAATCACATTGAAAACTTGTGAAAATTTTGAATATGTAAAAAAAAACAAGAAATCGAGCAAATATTTCTACAGAAAAATTTGTCAAACCACTTTGAACCACCAACAAAACAACAAGAAAGATGGAAAAAAGAATTAAATACAGAAATTGTGAACTGGGATCTGATATACAAAATTCCTTTCTATTGTACAAAAAACAATAAATTTTCGGTATTTCAATACAAAATATTGCATAGAATTTTGTGTACTAATTCCCTTCTGTATCAATGTAAATTAAAAGAGACCCAACTATGTACTTTTTGTAATGAAACAAAGGAAACAATTTTGCACTTATTGTCAAAAGTATATGGTTAGAAATGGGAGAAATATTAAAAAACAAGTGTAATGTAGAAATTCCTATTTCGGCACAACATATAATACTTGGATCAGACATGCTTGATTACTCTATTAATCTATTCATTGTTCTCATTAAGTATTATATCTACTCTTGTAGATTTTCTGGACAGAAACCATGTGTATCAGGTGTAGTAAATTTATTAAAACGCACATATGACATTGAAGTTCAATCTGCGTCTTTCTATCAGACCACTGCAATGAGAGAAAGAATTGTTAAGAAATGGGAAAATATTAAGATAATATTGGTATAAGGGAAGCAACTCAAAATATATACTGTTCTAGACAAATTCTAAATGGGTGCACCACACATATGGACAGTGGGAAAGTGCATCCAATATGACTATTGTATTGTATATTATAAATATAGTTAGTTATTGATGAAAACCATTTTTAAGTTTTGAAGTATGTAATTTCTATTTCGAAAACTATATTTTTTGAAAATGATCTATTTTTTTTCCATTAGTTATTTATTTAAACTAACATGATAGTGACACAAGTAAATGATGTATTTGAATGTACACTGTATGACAATGTTTTGTAATGCTAATAGGTAATGACTGACACTGTCCTGCTCAATATATATGTAATGTATTATATGTATAATGTGAAAGTAAAAAATAAAAAAATAAATTATAAAAAAGTTATCACTTTTATTTAGTTAAATCATCAAAACGACAAATTAGGATGTGAGGAGATGATGAGTTCTGTTTTGTAGTGTACCAATATGATATTAAACACACACACATTATCCTGACTATGAGTTGACCTGTCTTGGCTCGTACTCCTTAATACTGTGAGCTTAGCAGAGAAGCAACAAATAGCAATTTGATCGTCTTTGGTTTTTATCTGACATGGGATCGGACCTATGACCTCCCGAACTCGAGGAGAGCATGCCTATCATGTATATATATATACGATGCCTGATTTAGTGCACGCTTATAGTGAAAGCCGAAAAACCTAAACAGTATATGTTAAATCGACTAAGACCACCTATGTCTAAGAACGATTTAATTAACTTAGTTTTAATACATTTCATTTGTCATTATTTAGGGATTGTGGTGTTTAACGCTACTTTCTACAATATATCAGTAATATCAGTAATATCAGTAATATCAGTAATATCAGTAATATCAGTAATATTAGTAATATCAGTAATATCAGTAATATCAGTAATATCAGTAATATCAGTAATATCAGTAATATCGTGGTGGTCAGTTGTATAGGTAGAGACAATAGGAGTATCCGGAGATAACATGACTAGCCACAAGTCACTGACAAACTTTATCACATAATGTTGTATCGAGTAGACCTTGCCATGAGTGTTCACATCTTAAATCTCCATTTTACATCTAATTTACAACGCAGATAACTTGTGCTAGAAGGGGACAGATCTAGTGCAAAAACCACTCTGATTCTAACAAAACGTTCTCTGAAATTGATATCAGCATGCTCGAGTTTTTGATTGACAAGATTGGCAGCATATTTGTTATCTTTGGTGGACGTGTTTATCAACACAGTCGGCATACGCATTGGTACTAAATGTGCGCCTCTTCTCGCCGACTTGTTCCTTTATTCGTATGAGGCAGTCTTCATACACGGGCTTCTCAAGAAAAACGTTCCGCTATATAGATGATGTCCTTTCAATAAATAATTATAATAATTTGGTGATTTCGTTGATCGAATCTATGCCACTGAGCTTGAAATAAGGGATACCACAGATACAAATAGGTCTGCTTCATACCTTGACCTACACCTCGAGATTGACAGTGAGGGGCGGTAAAGAACGACACTTTACGACAAAAGAGATCATTCCAATTTTCCCATTGTGTACTTTCTTTTTATTTGTAGCGGCACCTGCATATGAAGTATATATTTCTCAGTTAATACGATATTCCAGTGCTTGTGGTTCCTATCAGGATTTCCTTGATACAGGGTTGCATTTAACAAGGAAGCTACTGAACCAAGGGTTCCTCTTGTTTAAGTTGAAGTCATTACTTGGAAAGGTTTACGGTCGCCACCATAACTTGGTTGACCGCTACGGAATATGTGTCACAAATGACCACGGATATGTTCCACTTGCAGTGCCTACTGGGCGATTAATACCTCCGTGAACAAAAAGTCCACCAGCAGAGGTATGTATCCAGTGATAGTGAAAAAGTAAATATATAATTTATGAAAAGGAAGTTTAATCAGTGATGTCAACAATTCCTACTATGTCAAAAAATCCATCAACCACTTCTCACCGTTACTTTCTAAACTGACAAACGACCACGACATATGGCGTTAGAAATCTAGATCCTGGCCTGGAACATGCACAATATTGTGGTGGGGTTAAACCGGTTAATAGGATTCTCTATCACCCTCTTGAAAACAGGATCTCGAACGTCAAAGTCTGATTTAGTGTGTACAGTAATTTAGCAATATCACCTAACTAATATTCAATTCAATGCTATGCAAAAATGCAATTTGAAGAAAAAGTAATTGATACATCACCTTTTATTATGGTTTGAACGAGGAAGAGGGAAGATATGTGACAAAGGCGTAAAACGTCTATCAACTAAGTTGTTAGATAAACAGGAAGACAGGAAGAAATAAGACGAAAAGCAAAAAAAAAGAAAAAAAAAGGAATGAAATAAAGAAAGAAAATACTTAGATAAAGAAAGAAAAGCATAAATTAATAATTAAATAATAACACATTATGGGAACAGTTTCAAAATCCAACAGAAAAATCGTAGAAAGAGGCATACTCAATACCCCTAACACACAAATACATGACATCTGACCCCTAACACACAAATACATGACCTCTGACCCCTAACACACAAATACATGACCTCTGACCCCTAACACACAAATACATGGGCTTTTCTCGTTCCTGTCTTGGTACAGGAATTTCAATGAAATATGGCGGGGTTAAACTCTTTGTATGGGTTCAAGCCAATCACTCTTTTGGTATTGATCAATGGATTGATCAATGGCGGATATGGCAATGAACATAACGAGGTTGGCGATTTTATGCCCCGATTAATTTTTAAAAGGATTTCAGAACATGCGACATTCCCAAAACAGGAAAAAGGGAAGATGACATTTTTCAATAATACAGCCGGTTTTTTTTATAGAGATGTTCGTTTTGTGATAATACACAATAAATGTGCTATTATAGGTGTTTTGATGTCTAGTGTGAGGTAAACCGTAGATTGACTGGACTACAATGTCTGTAAATAACAAAAAAATGCTCGATTTGTTAGTTTCGTTATTCATGAAAACGAGTGCCATGAATGTAACAGGATTTACATACGTATTCGAAACACCCCGTCAGGGTAGCTCGTGCTTTTATCTTGGATTCATATCTAATCTCACACTTATTAACTAAAGTTGTGACATCGAATTCCATGCAGGACAATGTGTATTCAATACAACATTATGCGATAAAGTTTGGTAATGACTTGTGGCAGGTCGACGATTTTCTCCACCAATAAAACTGACCGCCACGATATAACTGAAATATCGTTGGAAGTGGCGTCAAACACCATAAGAGCATGGCAACCCTCCTTAAATAGTTGGATGGTCACTCTCACTCACTATGAATACAAACAGCTGAAATATTCCACACTTAATTATAAGCTACATTCACTTACACTTTTTGTTTGTTTGTTTTGGTATGATCACGTTTGCTTGTTCTTTTTTGCTTTGATTTCAGTTTGTGCTTTGCTTCGTTTTTGTTTAATTTGTTGTTTGTATGTTTACTTTAGTTTGCTTTTGTTTTTGTCTTTTTTGTTTTTGTTTGTTTTTTCACTGAATCAAAGTAAAACACACATACACACAATAATCTTTGATAATCCTTGTACGTGACTAATTATCACACTTATATTTGTGTAATGTATGAAATGTCATACGTCAGGATTAGCTACTATCTTTATCAAGGACTGTATAAAGTACCTGCCCTTTGCTTTGTAAATTAAATCGTTTTTTGTTCACAAAGAGCGAATCACAACCGCAAAGATCGCTCTGTATACATATAATACATGCATTACAACAGGAGGTTTTCTAAGCGACATACAGGGCCCGGGTGACTCAATGAGTTAGGTAGTTGGATTACCTAACAACTCATACAAGACTATCACCAATACGGAGTGGGTTCGCGCCCGCCTTTGTAAATTACAAAAAGGGTGCACTCGACTCACAGCCGCAAGTGATAAAGTTTACCAGTTGCTTGCCCATGGTCGCTGCTTCTCTCCGGGTACTCCGACTGCTTCCACCACTAAAAATGGTCGCCATGATATAACTGAAATATTGCTGTAATCATTTTTGTATCAATAAAAGCAGAAAGTAATGCAGTTTTACTCTATAGTTTTAAAATATGGTTCCATGATAAACATTTTGAGAATACATAAGTTAACACAAAATTGAATTAATTTCTGTAGAAACGCAATGATCATGTAATGATAATACTTTTGTAGACAATTTATTTAAATCTCTATTTAATTCATGACGATTAGAAAATCATGCCTCTACTAGTTATTTTTTTTTAAATAACTATTATACACTACATGCCTTTTATACTTTTGTTGATAAAATAATTATAGAATTCGGACATTAATTGACTTCATGGTAATATTTTGAAAAATTGTAGTTTCATAAGAACTATATAGGGAAGAATAGAAGTGTGCGAATACTTTTGTCCATTATTTGTACCTTGAATGCCATGTAAACCGGGTCAATGCGATGTTGTTTGTTGTACGATAATACCAACAACAATGCTATTGTAGATGCGGCCTCTAATATCAGATAGAGGCCGCTGAAACAGGCCGATGACATTACAGTTCTTTTTATGAAAGAGCTTAAGAATTTGATCAATGTTGTATTAGGAAATAGGTATACTCGTTAACAAACAAAACTGTTCAGTATCATGACTTTTTTATTTTATAAATTATAGCACCATTATTGTACAAGTTATGTTTTTAAATGTATTTAATCAAAAATCATTATCATACAATTTGTCATTTTTCTTATCATAAAATTAAAGAGATCCCATTTGTGCTTACTATTTCATCATTTATCGTCACGGTATATGTTTTCGTATATCATATGCTTTCGTATCATCCATTTTATTTTGATTTCCACAGCGCACGTGTTATTTTTGACGTGTCTTCTGGTTTCTATTTCTGGTATGTAAACAGGACATCTGTCAAAAATATTCAAGGTTGCTTTTAAAGACGTAAATACCAAAAATAGTGAACCTACCTACTGTACCATACTCTTTGTAATGCTAAAAATTTACTACATTTATAAAGTAGGTGGAAATAAATCCAGAAGGGCTATATAACTTGAACTTTGTCGTCTGCCTCTCAGACACCGGCTCTATCTGTCATGTGATTGTCATGGGTTCACTGATCGTACTTGTAAACAAAAGAGCTGAATGAAATGTGCCTGTTTCTGATATAAAATACATGTCTCCAGCGCTAGCAGTGCATGTGGTTTCAGTACAAAAAAAACACAATTTTGAAAGTGGTCATTTTCAAACATTCTGTTATTTTATTTAGATGTAGGATGATTTGTTGATGGCAAGAACCATGAAATTTTAAAACCAGCAATTTCCTGATTTTATATTCGTTTCCACCCCGTTTATCGGCCCTGTTTTTACTTTATACGAAAACATATTACGCCATTTTACTGACAAAAAAAGTTGCCAGATAACCGAGAGTATATTAAAATACACAAATGGCTTTTAAAATAATATAATGTACAAAGAAATATTCACTAGCCATTCTTTGAAAATTCCAATCGTCATATGAATGAAGGGTTAACACTGTTAATCGCTATATCGTAAAATCGATAACCCATTATACGTGGATAAGTATTTGTCAAAACACGAATACCGAATATTGTTGCACCAATATTGTTATTTCACAAAACAAGAAATGATGTCAAAGAAAATGTCTTAGTTTGTATTTTTCCACGTATGTCTGTAATCTTTGTGGTGTTCCGATGACTGAAAAGTTTACATGTCGAAGAATGAAACCGGAAGTTAATATACAATTAATCTTGGATAATTCCTTCCACTCTCATTTTGCATATAAATAAAATAACACAGAAATAAGATAAATGTTGATTATTTTGGCAAATTATATACATACATATTTTATAAATGTTTAGAACAAATTAAATAATTAATGTCATTATAATTCAAATAACATAAATTAATATAAAGCACCAATCAAATGTCTTCTAATGTCATGAATGTTAATATAGTCCATCACAAATATCAAGTCCAATTACACAATGTGATATCAACCTGCAAAAGACTAACAACTTTTGTTAATATCAAATTAATGTGAAAAGTAAAATACAACATTCATTAAAGAAAATTTTACAATTATAAAACAAGAAATTATCTAGTAGGACTATATAAATCCTTGTACAAAGTTACATATTAATCAATCAATCAAACATTAATACAATGATTTAAGTAAAAATTTTAATGAGGGCAGGAGGGTGGGTAAATTAAACCGTGTTGTCTCAACCAAATATTTAAACCGAATGATAATCGCATGCGGGAAATTTACAGGTGAGTACTAATTATGAATCATCCAATCAGAGAGAGTTAAATCTAAACAGAAAGGTACACATGACTGAACTTAATTTGAATATCGGTGAGAGAATTAATAATTTTTACAAATAAAAATTTACTAATTCCTTCCGCTCTCATTTTGCATATAAATAAAATAACACAGAAATAAGATAAATGTTGATTATTTGGGCAAATTATATACATACATATTTTATAAATGTTTAGAACAAATTAAATAATTAATGTCCATAATAATTCAAATAACATAAATTAATATAAAGCACCAAACCAACGGCCACTATAAATTGTTGAGTGTCTATATCAGACCAGTTAAAAAATTATTTTTTTTACATGTATCAGCATGTTTGTAAGTACTTAACAAATATAAAGAACGTACCTTAGTCCTTGACTGGAATTCTGCAAACTAATATGGGTTTGCAGATAGACCAGTAATAGAAGTAATGATCTAGCGTCCGTTTTCGTGACCATCATCTTCTGAAAATAATCAAGAATAACCACAAAGCATCTTTTTATAAAACCTTACAATTAATGTACATGATTAACAACACCAATGAAAAAAATTCTACGAATTGAAACCCCTAAATAACTTAAATGTAATTCATCTTTACAAAAACATTTTCTTTTATACAATGAACCTGGCTGCTTAACAAATTGTTTATATGTTTTAACAAATTGAACATTTCTTTTTAAAGAAAAATTAGCTAAGCAATTGTTGGTTTCAATAACTAATTGTTTCGTTTTATCAAAATCAATTGGTCGAGGTAAAATTGCTGACATAATTATTTTAATATTGGAAAAATTATGTGTACCGGTATATATTTAATATAACAGAAGAATGTACACAAGTTTATGTATTGCCAGAGTGTTCGATGATCATCGAAGTTGCCAGAAATTAATAAATTATATTACTAATACACATGTATAAGGCAAAATAAAAACGATATCATTGGATCCAGAAACTTCCAGTCCTAAAGCGACTGTTCATACAGAACTTTTGTAAGCGGAGACTGTAGATATCTAGAAGAAAATCCCGTATTCCATTTTTTTAAATAATTTTTTTTTTTTACCAAGTTTGCTAGTAGTCTTTTCGATTGTCGATCGTTCCCAATTTGAAATATAAAATTAAAAGAATTAACCAGATTTGTTTTCGATTTTTTTCACTTACGATAAAAGATAAGACAACAATTTCTATTAAGATCAAAATTGTATACTTACGACAGGGTAGTTTTACACGTAACGTTAGGACTATTTTTACACTT
>MJUT01041061.1:973583-1000514 GCA_002080005.1 Gigantidas platifrons | reverse complement strand
CAATACAAATATAACATTACCAAAACGAATTTAAAAGGAAAAACGCAAATATAAAAAGATTTAGCTAATATAAAAAAAAATGTTCAAATTTAATAGGACAAATGTAAATATAATAAGACAATGACTAATATAAACAGGAATTGTCTAATTTAACTAGTAAACGCTAATATAACTGGTAATGTTTAATTATTAGCATTTTACCGGTTATATTTGCAAAAAAAAAACGACCATATTTGCATTACCTATTTCCCAGTGGGAAATGTCTGGATTTGCCTCTGATAATCATTCAATTTTATTTAAATTATATGTTTGTTAATTCTTTTTTTTTCTATTCTTTCTTGTTACTGGTTCGCCAAAGAAAAAAGATCAAACAAATTTAAACATAAAAAAAGTATCACCATTTGACATTATAATACATTACCAATCTACATAAATTTTTGTATGTATTTGGATATTATTAGTTATTTCGTTTGTGTTTAATATATTCTCTGCAAAGGTATACCAGGAATATGTCCCTTTTTAAATGTAATTTTTTTAGAGGCTATATGCAATCTCTTGATGTCCTTCTCGATTCCAACTTCGTTGAAATTTCGTTAATTACATTTTAAGATCTAAAATCTGTTCTACTGAAATAAATGGGTAACCCTACCTTTAAATACATATATTTTTAACATTAGATTGCATCTTTTAAAAATGCATGGAAACAGATGTATTGATAGTATATATATATATATTATAACTTCCCTGTTTTTAGCTACTCCATTTTGATTTCATTCTACTTTTGCTTTCACATGACTCTGATTTTGGATAAACCACATTGAGAACGTGTGTTTATTGCAAACTTTTTGTTTGTTTTACCACATTTATTTATTAAACGACCATAATGCTTCTCAGGTTCACGACATTGATAATGGCACGTTCGTGTGTTTACCCTATGACCTCCGGGGGATCCCCCGCAGGAAGACGCTGATTCATAATTCTTTTATGTCGAATTTGAGTGTCATATAATCATTTAGAAGAAATACGAGATCTGTATCTGTAAACGAACTTCTGTCAATCAAGGTACACCTCAATATGAGAGGAAGGTTAATCCACCACCAAAATAATCACTAGAGATGAACAATCAACAACAATCATGAGGTATGTATTGTTATTGTCAGAAATTGTGTCGTCTTGTCCAGGTAGAAAGTTTCTAGTAGTGATGGGAATCGGAAGGAATTTCATAATCAATCACCGGTTTCACATGAATAACTAATTATCGGTTATAATCGGAAAAAAGGATGTTTTATTGAAAACAACCTATTTTATGAAAATTTTACATCGTACCTTTTGTGTATTTCAGTCATTCTCAGTTAAGTCTGCCAATTCCGGAAAACACGTGTCGCTAATAGTTTTTGTAAAGATGGGTGATATTTAGGACTCCATTTTCTCACCCCTTGGATAAAGTAGTCCATTAATTTAGGTGAAAAAGATTTTTCTATCTTACCCCGGCTCTAGGGTAAGACAAGCTACACGCCGTTTTTCCAGCAAAATTGTTTTCCATTGTTGAATTAAATTGACGATTTATAGTGTCTTGACAGTATTTTAAATGTATTTCACAATAAAATACAATGTATTTTTATATTATATAAATGCTACTACAACCGCGATAAATGCCTGTAAAAACGTTGTTTGACGTTGGTGAAAAAGGAGGTATTTTTTTTTATTTACGTTAGATACGTTAGTTACCGAACAAGGGAGAGCACTCTACATATTTTCTCAACGTAAACAAATATTGACACGATAGAAAGAGATGAGAAAAAGGGGCAAACATCGTAAAAGGTGTAAGATTTTGTTATTGTAGAATCTATCACAAGTTTGTTAACTTTATTATATTGAACCTCTTTAATGCTGTAAAATGAAAATCTTGTTTTATTTTATTACGTGGCATTTTGGTCCTGTGATACGGTTCGCAAATTAATGCGCCAAAACTACACAAAAAGTAAACAAACATTGACACGGTAGAAAGGGGTGAAAAAAAGAGTCAAACACCGTGAAAGGTGCAAGATAGTAAAATCTGTGACACCCTCGGCCGTAAGGTTTAAATCGTATCAGACTCGGACAAGCCTCGTCCGATACGATTTAAATCTTACCCTCGGGTGTCACAGATTTTACTATCTTGCACCTCTCCCGGTGTTAGACCCTATATGTCTCCTGAAAGACCATATATATACTTCTCGATAAAATCGTATACAACTTTTTGTATCCACATCGGTATTTAAAATTTTATACTTCGATGAATGACTCCAAAATAGAAAAATATGCATGTCGCCAGTCTATATCACAAACTAAATTGCCGTTTATTTTCCAACGGAACCGAATTATTCTGAAGAAAATGAATTTAAATTGTTGTCGGAGATGGAGTTATTTACGTTTCATAATAAATCTGGTACTGCACAATAGCGTTTCCTTTATTTTTGCCTTTTCATTTTGTCGCTGATTTGCACGTTTCCTACGTTACAAACTTTCTCCTAAGCATTAAAGATTAAAATCACACGAATATTTTATGTTAAAGAGTGCTGCGTATTGATTTTATATCAAAATAATCAGAGAATACTCTATAGACTATTCATAATCATCTCCTAAAAATAAGAATAGATTTTACTGATACTTAGTTAAATACAAATAAGAATGTTTCCTACGATACTCACGTTTTTCATTAATGATATGGTTTTGATTTCCAAAGCCGAGTCGGGTTTTATACGCATGCAGTCTTCTTATAAAAACATAATTTATTTGAAGTTGGAGTAAAATATAAAAAAAATATTGCATCAAATCATCATAAATGTTTCCAACGTTACCGTTTCCTACGATACCGGATGTTTAAAATCTTCTCGGTCGGATAAAATTATTATTATTTTCAATCCATCCCCAGTCTCAGCACCTTACAAAAAACACCAAACGACATGATTATACAAAAATTAGCTGTACATTCTCATGCTTAAAGTATAATGTAACGTAGGAAACCTGTATAAAATAAAGGGAAAAATTGTCCCCTTCCGTCTATGCTCACAATTTCAAAATGGTAAAAAATATGCTATTGAAATTTTACAGGTTTGTTACTGATGTATTTTTCTTAAAGGAAACACAAAAGTTAGAGGATATTTAGATAATTCATTTTTTTCAAAGTAGCCACACAGCAATGGCATACTTAATTGAGAATGACTGATTGATATAATGTATGTTTTTTTGTCATGTTTGTACTTTTTTTTAAGGTTGTTTGACCAAATTAAAAATGTTATAAGTCTGAGCAGCACCATGTCATAGCCGTGAAGGCGTATTTACTTTTCAGTCAGAAATCGGCTACAAATTTGACGATTTTTTTTAGTCTTCACTGTACTTATACTTTTAATGGACGTTAGAAATATAATTTCATTTGCAAATATAAAAAAACACAACTATTTAACACAAATGATGAAATATGAAACTGTTTTCTGCTTAATTATGTCACAAGATTTCCAGAAAATCAAAGTCAAAGTGAATGTATAATTGTTCGATTAATCGGAAATAGATTTTTGGGCTCGAGTGCTTGGTTTAAGACACAGGGGCTTGAATCGCTTTCATAGAGGTCACGTGCCTTATATACCCTATATATATCTAACAAGGGGTGTAACGACCAACGTAGCCAAGCCACTACCAGTTCTGTTTCAGGCTTGAAAAAAATATTAAAAAATCACACATTCAAAAAATATTTGTTGTCATTCGCTAGCATATTGATTTATATTTCCGACGACACAAACAATTTCACAACTGCTTCACTCTAGAAGTCAGAGCACCCCTGCAAACTTGAAACTTTGCTCCAAAATAGGTCACCAACGTTTTGCTATGGCACACAGCCAACGGTAAAACTCCAAGAGTAAAGAGCACAATTGCGGACAATATCCGCATAAATCACGTGACTTTGATGACGTAGTCGTCAACATTATAGGTGTCATTTAAATTAACAAAGAATGCACGGTGATTGAACTTTAAATCGCAATTAAAAAAAAAATCTGCTCAATATAGAAAAATGTTGCTGATATCCACATAATCTTGAAATGTTGATCGATAAGAAAATGTTATTTGTATCAGTTTAATTTAACGAGAAAATAATTCCAAATCAATTTTTTAAAAGTGCATAAAAACCTCGATAAATCATGTACAATCCCTATTAATTTACGATTATTTATAAATTCAGTCGTTGTAATTGTCAAATTTGATCAATGAAATTAATATGAAAAAAAATGTTGCTGATATCCTGTAGAAGCTGAATAATTAATCTTTCCATAAATCGAGGTCCTAACAGTTTAATTTGTGTTCATATTACTTCCAATTTGATTTGAAAATGACCAATTTTTAAAGATCGATCAAGAAAACTCCAACATGGCGGAGCTGACCGGAAGTAGTGTTCATGTTTAATAGTACGCGGATTTGATAGATTATACATGTAGATAATCTTTTTCACTCATTTATTCATTATTCTTTAAAAATATTCCACCTGATTAAAAATATTTCATGTCAAGAAGTGTGCATTTTCCTCTTGAGCAATTTTGTGGACACTCCGATAATAATGTTTGTTTGTAATTTGTAGCACTTGGCTTGATTCTGTCCTGTCAAATGTGAATTGAAAATTTTCTGGATTACAGATATTTTTTTAATACAATTATATAAATTGTTTGGAAAAGTAAAGGTCCACACAGAGGAGTACAATACATCATAATTAATTATGTACACAAAGCCATAAATATGTCAGAACCCCCCGTTGTGAGTATTTCCTGTATAGGTAAATAATATCAATTCACACACTTTTTAAATAATAATTCGACCAGTAAAATTGACAACAAATATACAAAAATGTAGCATTAAGCGATTTTGGCTATCCTGTTAAATAAAAACTACATTTTTGCACAAAAGCAAAACTTTTTATTAACAAAAAACCAAACAACAAAAAGGGGGAGACGACAAAATCTTTTCCAACACCTAAACACCTATTTAGCTTAGCTTTCCAATCGTTTGTATCTTCGAGCATAGGTATTTAATTGTCTAAATCTTCACTTTTCGCTGTGCAATTTGAATGCTTAATAATTTGAACTGATTTTTTCCTAAATGGAAAAATTTTAATAGTAATTTTCACATTTTAATGTAAAAGTTACATTAAATAATTCATCTGAATAATATCTTAACTCTCATATTTGTTTTCAGATGAATGAATTCACTGATTAACTGATAAAAAATGCATTTTAAATGTTATATCAGTACAATATATGATCAGAGCTGGGACTATAGTCCCAGATCAGAGACATATTATTTTATATGTTTCTGATATGAACGCGTACGGGTTATCGAAGGGTGCGTCTAAACACCGCTAAGACGTCTTAGTGCCCTAAGACTCTACATACTGCCACTAAGGACATGAAGGAGATGTTTTACCAACACAAAATACACTGCAAATGCATCAAAATGTAGAAATTAAACATGATTTTAAATTTTCATAGTAATACAATGAACAGTTTTTGATTAAATAATAATTTTGTCTGTAATCCTTGGCACGCGTCGTTAATCTAGACGAATTCATGCGTGACACCCGAATATACATTAAATATACTGTGTATTTGAAAATCCATAAGTATATATATATATGTCTTTTGTATTATTTATATGCCTGTTATAATTAAATGTGTAAATAAGAAAATTTTATGTTTTGTGAAATCTTCGTGTTTTTGTTTTGTTTTTCCGATCTTCTTCCATATAAGATAATAGGCTACTTTTAATTTTTTTTATTATTTATCTTGCACAAAGACTCTAAAAACTGTCACTAAGGACATGAAGGGATGTTTTGTTGTGCATAATGATTGCTTTAGGCGAAAAATATATTATTAAAAACCTTAATTACAAATGTATTAATTTTGATTGAAAAAGGTTATGTTATAAGGGAGTTATAAGACATTTAATCGTGGTGAAAAAGCATTTGTGCACTCAACAGATGGGAAATTTGATATACCGCTACCACAAAATATTGCACGTAAATCACACCAGAGAAAAAGACCACCCATAAACAGAACACAGCCAAGATATTGACACTTTTTATATTGTGCATTATTCATGTTATTGTTTTATATTTTATATGTACAAATTAAATATATTTATCATTAATATATGTATAGTTATTTGTTATAAAAATAATCCTTATTTGAAGAAATGCATAATTAGCCATATTTTAATCAGAATTTTATTTATGACGCCAATGTGTCCAACTCAATACGTTTTTATTTAAGGACAAAGAAGGAAATTCTTGATTTCAAATTCTTTGTGACTAGGAGGGTAAAGTAAAAGGTAAAATATATTTAGGTTTAAAATTTCAACGTCATACACAAGTGTTTAAAAGTTTCTCGTTAATTTAAAAATAAAACATAAAACTGCCATCATTAACTGAAACTTCAATCCACTCATTGTAACTGCTGAGAACTTTCTCACCAAGGATAACCCATGAAAGCCATTCAGCTTATTTCCAATGGGGTCCTTTATAAGTATCAGCTTAAAGTTCAAGTGGACATTAAAAGATCAACATGAGCGGATAGAGGGATTACTTAATTTTAAAATAAGTACATTATCTATGAAAATATATATATATATAATTGTCATTATTATGATATGGCACGTCTTTCCCGTTCTTCACTGGTATGTATCAGGTGGCACTTCACTTCTTTTTTAAATCTTTGCAAATCATTGATGGATTTGATCGAATCGGGTAGAGAATTCCAATCATGGATTCCATTGTAGTAAAACGTTGTTGATTCGATGCCTTTAATCTTTGGTGTAACATAATTAATCTGACTTGATCTAGTATTATGGGCATGATGTAGGAGGGAAATGGAGCGTTATTTTTCTCGCCAAAAAAATATAGATTTTGGATAGTTTTATGGGAGTGTT
The DNA here is from genome assembly GCA_002080005.1 of Gigantidas platifrons. Taxonomy (NCBI): domain Eukaryota; kingdom Metazoa; phylum Mollusca; class Bivalvia; order Mytilida; family Modiolidae; genus Gigantidas; species Gigantidas platifrons. Next base: position 993,566 of record MJUT01041061.1, on the reverse strand, counting down.
GGACACCAAAATTCGTCAACGTCATTATATTTACAATTTATGTCAAGCTGTGAAAATATTTCGTTTGGGAGTTCTTGAATCCATATTTAGTAGAAAATATATTTTGTGATATAAAATTTTGAATAATTCAGTTCATTGTGACCTGTCCTGATCATACCCGGGGGTAAAACATTACAGTCAAAAACTGTTCACGTGGATGTGAATGAGATTGGACTTTGGACTCATAGTAAAATCTGCTGTTCGTCGTAAATGTGAACCCTTATTCACCTTTACAGTCAACCAATCAAATCAAAATGTCTTTGGGTGATACGTCAAAGTTGATTGAGCAAAGCCGAAAAATTGTAGAAAATTCCCACGATGATGTCAGTACAATAATAAATATGATTCTACAAATAGTTACAAGTATTGATTCCAGAATGCAGCGTATGGAAACGAACATAGATAATCGACTTGATGACCTAAAACAAAGCTTCTTGGCCGTTTCGTCCCGAGTTAGATCACTAGAAAATCCAGCGACTGAATTTAGCAAAAAAATATTAGATTGTGAGACAAGTTGTCAAGGTGTTAGTAACCTATTTGATCAGATCAACGGGCAGGTAAAAACAAATACAAGAAACAGTATTCATCATGAAAATAGAATAAAAAAACTTGAAGAGAAGCCTACCTTTCAACCTATAGTACAACCCGTGGTACAATCAGATGAACTACAAACCCTTAAAGAAGCAGTACTTGACCTCAAATGCCGTTCTATGAAAAATAACTTGATATTTACATGTTTACACAGGGTACAAAACGAGGATACTGAAGAATTTCTACGTTGTTTTCTCTATAATGAGTTAGGGGTCGATTACAAGATTGAATTTGGAAACGTTCACCGATTTAAAACCAGGGGCGATTACAGGAGATCACCAATTGTTGCAAGATTCCTTTATCGTAAAGATCTTGACTATGTTTTAAGTATAGCTAACAGGCTTAAGGGCAAACACTATGGAATACGGGAACAGTTCCCTCCAGAAATAGAACAGGCTCGTAAACCTTTATATCCGGTAATGAAACTTGCCAAAACAGCAAAGAAAACAAGTTACCCTTATCCGTGATAGGTTGTATATTGACAATGAGCTTTATGTTCCTGACATGGATACAGCAAACGATTCGGCCACTAATCATCACACGAATCCAAAAGTCTCCACTGCTGATGACTCGCCGCCTTATAAAAGACTGCGAAAGGGACCGTCTCCTCACTCATTGCATACAACTGGCCACTCGACACCCGTCAGATAGGGGTTGGTGCAAGAGGAAACATCGGACTTAACAGGGACGTCAATAAAAATGTACCAAATGACGTTAACATTGTCAAAAATTATTTAAAATTTTGTTTTTTAAATATTTGTAGATTGAAAAAAAGATTATTATCACCAGATTTTCTTGACATGTGTGTGTTTGTCGAAACAAAATTAACAGATTTAGATAATATAAATTTACCAGATGATTTTGATTATGTTACAAAAAATAGAAAAGAATTTAAAAAAGCGTCAGGTGAAATAGTAGTGATTTACAAAAAAGGTTTAGGTAAAAATTTAAAATTTTACGAAACTGAAAGTCAGTTTGTTCTTTGGTTTCAAATATCAAAATCTGTCCTATCACTTAATTTTGATGTTCTTTTTGAATGTGTATACATACCACCTGAAAATTCTAAGTATTCGACTTTAGAAGCTTTTGAAGAACTGGAAAACGAATTAGATACTTTATCAAAAGTTGAAAAATTGTACGTTGCCCTAATTGGTGATTTCAACGCAAAAACTGACTCGTTACCCCATTATGTAATTCCGGACGAATCGATAGTTAGTTTATTTGATTTAGATTATGATGCTGATATTTTAGCCTACTTATACGATTTCCAAGAATTGACACAGAACAATATTTTCTTTACAGAGAATATCTAAATGTGCATGCAGACCAAATAACTATGGCAATAGATTACTTGAAATGTGCAAAAAGAACAATATTTATATTGCCAATTCGCGAATAGGTTTAGATAAAGATAAAGGTGAGAAAACATGTAACGACTCAAGTGTCGTTGACTATTTAATCGTTTCATCAAAAGTGTTTCCTTTTATTCCTACATTTGAAATTTGCGACTTTTTACCGTTATATTCGGATTGTCACTGTATGATAAAGTTTAGTCATCCAACAATTCAGGTAGGAATGCGCGAGTCAGTATTTATCAAATGGAAAACTAAAAACAAATCTGAATATGTAAATCATGTTCACGACGACTACAACGATAATATCGAGAGCGTTATGAACAAACTAAATGATATTTCCGCTAACAATATAACTCAAATCGAAATGAACAATATTTTATTAGATATCAACCAAATTTTTACAAACGCAGCAGAAGAAATTTTGGTAAAACAGGAACTCGTAAAAAATATTATAAACATAAAGATTCAAAACCTTGGTTTAACAGAAAATGCTCAATTAGTAGAAAACAATTTCATAAAGCGCGTAAAAGGTATAGTTTCTTGAAAAATGCTGAAAATAGGCGAAAAATGAGGCTTGCGAGTATAGAACACAAAACTACCCTTAATAATGCATTTGTAAACTAACAACAAAGGATTGCAGACGAATTACGGAAGATGTCTAAAAAAGATACAAAGGGTCTTTGGAAAATTCTAAATAAACTTAACCGTAATCACAAACAAAGTGATAATGACGGTATATCTCTTCAGGCATTATACGACCATTTTAAAGCATTAAATGAAAGAGGCGAAACCGACGACGAGGAACCGGATTTTACTTTTGATAATATTTCTGATGAAATTGAGTTATTTTTAAATGGGCCAATTATAGAAGAAGAAATTAAAAAGGTTGTGTCGAATTTAAAAAATGGTAAGGCTTTTGGGAATGATGGAATCTTAAATGAATATATCAAAAGTACGATTGATGATTTGATGCCTGTTTATATAAAGCTGTTTAATCTAATTCTTGATACTGGAATAATTCCTGATAATTGGTCCACTGGAATAATGATAACTATTTTTTAAAAATAAAGGTTCAAGGTCAGATCCTGAAATGTACAGAGGGATTACTTTGAAGTCACGTTTCAGTAAAACGTTCTCTTCTATTTTGAATAACAGATTAAATATTTACGCAGAACACGTTGATTTAGTTACAAGGGCACAAGCAGGATTTCGTAAAGGTTTTTCCACTGTAGATAACATTTTTATATTATATGCTTTAATAACCATATATTTTTCATTTGGAAAAAAATTATATTGTACATTTGTAGACTTTAAAAGTGCGTTTGACACCGTTTGGAGATCAGGCCTTTGGCAAAAGATGCAAAAATCAAACATTAAGGGGAAAATCTTTACAGTGATTTATAATATGTACCAAAATATTAAAACATGTGTTAAAAAAGGGAATGAATTTTCTCAATATTTTATTTCTCATATTGGAGTTAAACAAGGGGAAAACTTATCCCCTTTTCTTTTCTAACTATTTCTTAATGATCTGGAGAATTTTTTCACGGAAAAAAATGTAGAAGGTTTTGGTAAAATTTCAAATTTATGTCAAGAATCACTACAAATGTATGTAAAATTGTTCTTAATTTTGTACGCTGGTGACACAGCTCTACTCTCTGAATCTCCAGAAGGATTACAAGAAACTCTCACATACTTTGAAAAATACTGTGATAATTGGAAACTGAAAGTTAACAGAAGTAAAAGTAAAGTGGTCGTTTTTAGTAAAAAGAAAGTAAGACACAACCAGAATTTTAAATTGTATGGAGAAAATATTGAAATAGTTGATGCATATTCTTACCTTGGTATACTTTTCAATTTTAATGGTAGTTTTTGTAAGGCTAGGAAAAAACTGATTGAGCAAGCACAGAAAGCTTTATTTGCTCTTTATCGAAAAATTAAGAATATTTGTATAAATTGAGATGCTCAAATTAAAAAATTATAGACAAAAGTACGAAAAGAAGAAAGAATCTGTCATCTTTGTGGGAATGGGCTTGGGGATTAATTTCACTATCTTATTGTATGCGAAAATGAAGATTTGAAGAAATTTCGTAAAAAATATATACCTTCATATTATACTGTAACCCCAAGAGATTACAAATTAAAACGGTTGTTAATGTTTTGTAACGTCGAACTTTATAAAAATCTAGCCAAATATTTAAAAATTCTTATTCGTACAATATAAAAAAATGGAAGGAAATGTTATACCCAACTCTATGATCAATAGTGTGTGCTGTGTTTTGTATTGTGTATTAAATTATGTTTTGTAGTACGTTTTGTATTGTGTATTACATTTATGTTGTGTAGTGCGTTTTGTATTGTGTATTGCATTAGAGACATATGTTATGTAGTATGTATAATGTAATATATTTTGTATCGTTTGATTGTGTTGTTTGTATATTTATATTATGTCCTCTTGTACACCTCAGTGTGTCTGTGGCTAAATAAAGTATTGTCTATTGTCTATTGTTAATTCCTTTTTTTCTAATCATGCTTTTTCTAATCATGAACCAAAAAAAAAAACTTTCATTTATAATGCACAACGTACTATATAAAACAAGCAAAACAATTATCAGATTACCTCTACAGTTATATATGATTTATTGATTGATTGATGTTTAACGTCAAGCGAGCAATTTTTCAGCTATATTCAGGACATGTTTACAATAAATCAATATGTAGGTTAAAAACGGGGGACGGATAGGCCAATGGGCAAAAAAATTAAACACCACGGGACTCGAAACAAGGGAGGGGAAAAGAAATTAAAAAAAATATAACTTGTAACAAAGAACAAAGATAAACAAAACAAAACAAAAACACAAGGATTCACAAAACATAAAAATTTCTTATCTACACATTTAATTATAACAGGTAAATGAATAATACAAAAGACATATATACTTACGGATTTTCAAATACACAGTATATTTAATGTATATTCAGGTGTCACGCATGAGTGCGTCTGGATTGACGACACGTGCCAAAGATAACAGACAAAATCATTATTTAATCAAAAACTGTTCATAGTATTACTATGAAAATTTAAAATTAGGTTTATTTTCTACATATATATGCATTGCAGTGTACTTTATGTTAGTAAAACATCTCCTTCATGTCCTTAGTGGCAGTATGTAGAGTCTTAGTGCACTAAGACGGTCTTAGCGGTGTTTAGACGCACCGGTTATCGAAAGCTAGATCATAATTAATTGCAGAGTTATCGAACCTAATTATGACCGTAATAGTTGTATATGATGAACGCCTTCGACTCAACTATCACCAGAACAGTTCACATAGTGCTGACGAACAGCGATAACTCACGTTTTTCAGTCCGGTATGAATCCTTTCAAATCTTGGAAGTCATATTGTTAAAAGTACACAGCAGCAAATGAAATCTGACATCTGATTGCAAAAAAAGGTTCGCAAAATGTTCACTGCGCATTTTCGAAAGTTTTTGATAGGGCGAAATCCCACTCGTTGCAACTTCGGATGATTCCGTACCTTCATCGAGGAAGAGAAACGGACTCGCCCGAGGTTTGCCGATTGGGTGAAATCCGTGGGAAGGTTTAAATCCAGGAGAGGTAAAACCAGGACAGGTATTTTTCAGTATGTTTATATGTATAACTTTTGAACAGAATGAGATATTTTCATTATGTAAATTCCATAATAAAGAAGAGATTAACGGCTTTAATTTGAATAAAGATTCAAAAAAATATTGACATTTGATACCCTAAATCATGGTAGGACAGTGTTTTTCAATGGCGGAAATGACGATAATTTGTATCAAAATATTTTATTTTGATCACGTATAACTCTTTTAAATCAAATGTCTGTCAAATAAATGTTACACCATTGTAAAGCTTATATCTCAAGGATGAATAATATGTATAGTTTATTATTTTTGGATAAATACCTTTTGAGAAATCGTGGCAGGACAGTCCACAATTCAGCTTCAAAATCGGACATTCAGTATGACATTTCTTAAAAGTATAAGCAAATTTCCGAAAATTGTGAGATGCCTGTCAAATTATTTTTATATCATTGTAAAGATTATGAATATGTTTAGTTTATTAATTTAGGGTGAATCGTTTTTGAGAAATCGTGGTAGGACAGTCGACTATTCGTTGCAAATATCGAACATTCGCTATAAATTTTAAAAGGTAAATCCGAATTTCTAAAAATGTTTAGTGTCTGCCAACCAATATATAGTTCCTTTTACATATATTTAAATATAGATATAGACACTATCAAACTTTTATATTTTAGTTCCTTGGTTATGAAAAAATAGTGACGGAACAGTGTACTATTTGTCGTTATTACGACACTTTTTATGAATAGCCAAATCACTGACATCCATATGCTAGGAACATATGGTCTGCAAATATAAAAAAACCGCCCAAGGACCATAAGGGCTAAATTTGTATAAATTGATATTCGAGTAATACGTTAATACCCACGAGTACTCGATTACTCGTGGATTTTATGCAAGTGTAGTGTACCAATAAAATGTAACTTCAAATCCCTCAAAACAATGAGTCTAAACTACGGAAATTAACCTACTCCCAGCTCAATAAGACCACAACACTTGAGACCATACAATTTTAACAAATATGTATACAACCTGTGAAATATTACTAAAAACTTGTTGATAATCGTGTGTATTTCTTTCTATAACAGTATAAGGACAATATACAAGTTTTAATTATTTAATTAAAGCAAATTAAAATCGACATATTGTATGCAAGTGTAGTGTACCAATAAAATGTAACTTCAAAACAATGAGTCTAAACTACGGAAATTAACACTTCTCACAGCTTAATAAGACCACAATACTTGTATACAAACTGTGAAATCGACCAATTTTTTTTTTACTAAACTTGTTGAAGATCATCATGCATATATCGTGTGTAATTCTTTACAAGTTTCAATTATTTAATTAAAGCAAATTAGAATCAACATATTTACAAATTGATCATAAATTAGCCTTCGGAAAACAGCTAACAATACACTTGTCCAATCAGTAGGATAACGGAGTCCGCAGGGTTGACAGACTAAGAGGTCCGGGTGTTCCTCCTCCTCCGCCACCGCCACCTCTGGTCAATTTCAGGTCAATGTTCAGGTCATTAGTGTAACCTTTAAAACTATATACATGGGGTCCATGGTCTAGCAACTAGCGGGGCTAGCCCCAAGGTTAGCCCCAAGCTCCTCGATGGTAGCTGCAGCAACTGTGCTGGCTGGTAGGAGGTTCCAGTCTCTGACTGTTCGTTGGAAGAAGGAATTTCCTGTATGTTTCGTTGTTGGTTCTTTCTTGGAAAAGGCGATGTTGGCATCTTGTCCTGCTGTCGCTATGCCTAATATATAAATCCCTGTTGATGTCAATCAGGTTGTGCTGGATCTTGTATAGCATGCATAGTCTACTATTGTGTCTTCTCTGTTCTAAGCGTTGCCAACCAAGTGATGTTATTATGTTAGTCACTCGGCCAGGTGTTCGGTCGATGTAATTGTTGGAAACAAAGCATGCAGCTCTTCTTTGGATGTTCTCAAATGCCTTGATCTTACTTTGCAATTGACTAGTTGGATCCCATACAGTCGCTGCGTATTCGATGGTTGGTCTCACAATTGCGGTGTAGCTCGTCTCCTTGACTGTTCTCGTGCAGTCTTTCAAGTTCCTTCTAATAAATCCAAGAGTTCTATTACCTTTGGCAGCTACATTATCAACATGTTTGTCCCAGGATAAGTTGCTGGTTAGGGTTACTCCTAGATATTTGCTGGAGTCAACAATCTCCAGTGTGTGGCCATGAAGCTGGTAGTTGGTAGGAATAACGGTCTTGGACTTATTAGGTGCTACTCTAATGACTGTGCATTTGCTCGGGTTGAATCTCATCTGCCATCTATTTTCCCAGTTTTCCAATGCGGTTAGGTCTTCATGTATCAGTTGGCTGTATAGTCCCACATATGGCTCGGAATAAGATGGTGCATCTGCAAAAAGTCGTGTTTCTGAATACATGATGGTGTCTGGCATATCATTTAGGGACCGACCATTTAACTTGAAGGGGGGGGGGAAGACTGGAGTTTTTTTTCGTCCAGGATTTTTTTTTCGGGCAACACGAGAGTTAGAATATTTATTTTGTTGTCGAGCAATGCGCGAAATTGTTTTCCAGAATTTAACATTAGGTTATATGACAAAAACTCTGAATCAGATTTTTTTTCTCCACCAAAATCAGAATATTTTATTCAGCAACAATGGGAATCAGAATATTTTTTTTTTGAAAAAAAAACATAACCCCCTGGAAGTTAAATGGTCCGTCCCTTATGTAGGCTAAGAACAGGAGAGGGCCCAGCACTGAGCCCTGTTGGTACTCCTGACAAGACTTGAGCTGATGTTGACTTTGCTTCTTCCAGCTACTACATTTTGATTTCGGTTTTCCAAGTAACGGTGTTTTGGTTAACTCCATAGTATGAAAGTTGGTGCAATAGTCTGGCATGTGGGACATTGTCTAATGCCTTAGCAAAGTCTAGCAAGATGATGTCGACTTGTGATCCTTTTACTAAGCTTTTAACTATTTCCTGTACGGTGATGACGAGTTGTGATTCACAAGATCGCTTGTATCTAAAACCATGTTGCGTTAGTAGAAAAATTCAAAAATTAAAAGGACAGATACATGATGTTGTAATTGAATGAAATAAATTCTACTGCAAATTTATTTTGTTTATTATTAATTTCAAATTCATATTTTGTCGATAAAAATGTCGATAAAATTTCCCAATTTAGGTTAGGTGGCAATTCCCAATAGAGCCAGCAAAAACCCTGAGATGTTGTTGTCAGTCGCCATGATATAGCTGAAATATTGCTTATAATGGTGTTAAACACTAAAAATAAAATAAAATCCAACACATCCTTATCTTTATTATGGAAATAAAATGGATACATCTACGTGTACAGGGGTCCGGGTGGGTCAATGAGTTAGGTCGCTGGATCTAACAACTCCTACAAACCTATCAACAATACGGCGTGGGTTTGCGCCCCCGGCTTTATCACTTGCGACTGCGAGTCGAGTGCACCCTTTTTGTAATTTACAAAGCCGGGCGCGAACCCACGCCGTATTGGTGATAGGCTTGTATGAGTTGTTAGATCCAACGACGTATTCTCATTGAGCCACCCGGGCCCTGTTACTTGTTGAAGTACATGTACTGTCTTTAAATAAAGTCCCATTGTAGGAAATCTATGTTAATTGTCTATTCCTAACACAAAAGCTAGCCCATTGTTGTTCGGGTTTTACTGAATTATATAATTAGTTGTGAATGGGTATAGTGACCTTTGTAAAAGACCAAGGGAACGACCATTTAAAAAAATATTCTGATTCCCAATGTTGCTGAAAAAAATATTCTGATTTTGGTGGAGGAAAAAAAAATAATCCTGTTTCAGAAGTTTTGTCATATAACCTAATGATAAATTCTGGAAAAAAAATTCACGCTCCGCGCGACAAAAAAAAATAAATATTCTAACTCTCATTTTGTCCGAAAAAAAAATTCTGAACGAATAAAAAAACCATAACCCCCACCCCCCTCCCCCTGCAAATTAAATGGTCGGTCCCTAAGAAGACTGGTATATAATGGCTATTGTAATATGGTGGGTGGCCACAGGTTATCATGATTAACTTAGAGGTCACTGAACCATTTTATTGTGATCATATCTGAAGTTTTTTTTACCACATGATTATTGTGATCTTGGTGATAAATATTATGAGATACATGTACATTATATGATAATGTTATATACTAGTATATACTCATATGAAAAATGGACCATTCGGCATTGCAATGTATCAGGACAATTGCCAGTTTTATCAAACAATTTGAGAAATAGGTGGGCAAATGCCCTGAGATTTAAAATTCTAGCTGAAACGTTAACGCTGCCATTGAGATTCCTTGGAGATTGTTTATGACCCCATCCCGACCCCCTACCCGCATTCTTTCCTGAATACAAGCATTAGTTTAATTATATCTTTTTTACTCAATTGTTTGTATTTCCGTTCATTATAGAGTTTGCTACTTCTAGTTGATGAAATTTTTAATTATGATTAGATAAGTTTAATTTTAAACAGGATGTGTTTAATTGTTAAAGGATATTAATGTTTGATAAAAGTCAGAGGCATAGCTACCCCAAAATGAAGTGTACTCAAATCTGTTTAAGAGTCTGGTGGAGGGTCGCAGTGGTGGCCTTATGGCAGGGGGTCTGGGGTAAATCTAAATGGTGCAAAATCCTGCATTCTCGCAATTTCCTGGCACTAAAAATGATCCCACGGAAACCCAAGCAACAAGTCAACTTTTGAACATAAATTTTGAGAAATAAGATATTAAGTAGAGCAATACAAATATGTAATTGACTTAGAAATTTTATTTTGTCAAATGTCACGGTAGTGGGTTAAGCTTGAATTGGAATCAAATATGTAACATATGGTGCAAGGATAGTTTCTACATATCATTTTTGAGAAAATACATAAATAAATTGAAGCACATTTCTCAATGTTTTTATTTCGGAAGTAAATTGGTAGTCTTTATTTCAACTCAATTGTAAAAGTTAATCCTGAAAAATCAAGGACCATTTCCTTTCCTTTCTTCTACTTTATTAATAATAATAATCTTTATTGCAAATAAAACCCTTGCAGGTAAAGCAATACAATACAATACAATACAATACAACATTATTAAAGATGTCCAAAACCGTGTCTGCATCATCAATGGAATCACGATGCTGATTCCGTAAATGATCAGCAACATGTTTGTATTTGTTTGCATTTGATTTAGTATGTTAATTTAGTTTTATTCTACCTTATGTCCTAGATTTACCATGTTTTCATTTTTGTCAAAATTTTCGATGTGTACGCAACTGCATGTTAGCGTACGGGTTGCTACGCGCATGAAAGGGGGTAAGATTTTATAAATTTTGTTTTGATTAGATGAAGAAGTGGCAAGTAAGGTACTTTATAATTATTTTGTATTGTTAGTCGCGTTAGATATTTTTTTCTTTTGTCGTAAGGATTTCAGGATATTTATTATCATGTGATTTCCATACACATGCATTTTATCGCGAAATTATGTTGTGTATATGTAGGTATACGGGGTCCGACCTATAATCCGACAGTCCGATAGTCCGACAGTCTGACAGTCCGACGGTCCGATAGTCCGACAGTCCGATAGTCCGACAAATACTTTATTTCTTTGAAAGTTAACACTGTAACATGTGTAATATGTGACCAGTAACCGAACCGTTTACTCACCAAAGAAAGGTCCAGAACATCGGAAACACGATATCATAGACGGACAAACAATTGGCAGGGCCACAGAAGAACTCAAAAAACACATATGAGCAACACGGACTCCATAAAAACCTGGATCCAGTCGTGATGAACCGGTATTGTAAGTATCCCGTATATTTTTAGTATCGACGACTTCAGGCTTTATTCAAGTAGCGTGTAGCCGAGTCCAGCCAAGAAAAGTCACTATTGAAAAGAAAGATGAAATAAATGAATACAACAAAAAAAAATAAAAATAAAAAAGGAAAAGACAAAAAGAAGAGCGTACCAGTGTCCCCCGCCTTTTATCATGGAATAAATATGTTAAAAAGCAATGTCGACACATCAATAGAGCTGGATACAATAATGTGTCCGAATTTATTGATTGATTGATTACTTAAGGTCCAACAAGCAATATTTCAGTCATATTCAGGATAAGAAAAGTTTGTAAGCAAAAAATCAGAAAGAGGGGACTCTGGGATGGGTCAACACGGGCAACGACTTGGGGAACTTGTTTTTCTGTCTCTTCCGACGACAAATTTGTCCTATTTTTATTCCCCGGAATTCCGACGGTTGACCCTGCTATTGTCGCCTTCTACGACACACGCATATATAAAAAGTTACGATTGAAGGAATTGTCCCTAAGTGACCCCTTATATCACGGAAAGAAAGAGCATCCCCCTTTGTGACAATTGAAGGCCAGTTGCTCAGCGTGAGAACAGTAATGACCTCCCATTTTCAGGGATGGATTGTGACGTTACCAGAACTGATTTAACGGAGTTAATGGCGGGAATTCCTGGCCCTTTTCGTAATCTAAGCTTTGGTGATTTCGTTGGTATTCGAGTTGCTATAGTTATGGAAGGAGAAGGGCGTACAGGGGCTATTTGTATTGTTCTGAGTGGTCATGTCCGTCCGGAAGTGGTTCCGTTTTCTTGCGCTTTTCTGAATTGTAGGTAGTTTTCTTTTATCACAAAGATCCTATCGTATATTGCAGAATAACTCTATACCTTTTATCCACCTGGGGGGTGCGTACAGAGGTTCATCTCCTTGTCCTTTTATGGCCTATATATACTGTTTTTCGTATGGATTATCGGACTATCGGACTGTCGGACCACCGGACTGTCGGACTATCGGATTGTTGAACCATCGGACTGCCGGATTATAGATACGGCCCCTATAGGTATACATGTGTAAAGGATGTGAAAGTTTTGTTGATATGTATGTTGTCATATTGTTAAAATAATGACAAACCTATTTTTCATTTACGTATATATACATATACATGTAGTTTGGCCCACTATATGAAGGTTGTTTAAGGTAATTACTGTACAGCTAAGTATGGCTATCTGTCAATCTACAGGAAACTACATGTTTATATACAATGTATGGCTTGACATGATGTTCATTGAATTACATATAATATAAAATACATACAATGTATTGGTAGGACATTAAAGATGAATATTTACTGTAGCTACACATATATAGGTGATAAATATGATCTGGAGACAATTATGTTGTATTTGGGAATATCCATCTTCTGTCGACAATAACTTTCTATTTTCAGTTTCTTTCTTGTGCTTCATGTTATCTCTATCCAGTCCTCAAAATTGAAATTTTAATTTATAGGCTCGAATCAAATTCTTGAATTTATTTTTATATAGTTTTAAATGAAAACTGAAAAATTTACTGATCCGAAGAAAGTTTTACTGGTCTTGGGCCGGAGGACCAGTGCTCATCGGGAGGACCTACTATCATATTCTCTTACATCATATAGTAGACTAGTGTACAGTTCAAAGTTTTGAGAAAGATTCGTTTTTGTTCATGGAAAGTACAATCAAGATAGTTGATTTGTACAATGTAAATTAATCAAATAGAAAATGTTTTCTGATTTTTGAAATTGTCTTTAAATTAACATTCAAAAATTTTATCCTCTAGATCCAGAGACCAACATGTCAATTTTGTTCATACTCTTTTTCTTTCAATTCATTCATACTTACAGATTTATATGCCATAATGCCATAAAAATACACGCACTGTATCTTGATTTGTCGACAGTTATTTTTGTGTTGCCTACTTGCGATGTCCAGTTTTTGCAATTAGGTCTGTTTCTCAGCAGCCATGACACCGTTTATTTATCAAGCACAATCTGTGACTATAGAACTGGTCCTATTTCCCTTGACCAGTAAAAATCTGATTGGGCCAGTAAGGTTAATTGATTTTTCATTGCAATTGTACTTAAAATTTCGTAAAAAAAAAAAAAAAACATGTTCAGGCCAGTAACTTCTGACGTCTGAAATCATAGACTGCCAAACATTACTGGATCTTTTCAATTGACCTATTATACTTGTACTTTAATATTGTGATCAATTCACTTTGTATTGGAAGGTATCAATACAGTTAATTGATAGATCAACTTCTCACCATTGTTCCTAAAACGTAATAACATGATCCCCTATCAGATAGATTACATATTCATTACCTTGTTAGATGTCAAACATCTTATATCCCAGACCAATGTTATAAAACAGTTGACTCCAACAGGTTCTATTTTACATACATTTTACTTTAACCTTGCAAATGTTGAAGAATAGAATATTGTCTATCTTCCTTAAACATCAGTCAGGGTCTGCCCTTGTCATATATATGCATGATGGTAATTATCCTTGCATGCACTTTGATGAATATTTATTTCATAATTATTCAAGTTTTAGTTGCATTACCGTAAACAGCCTTGTATTACCCACATTTGTGCATTATCTGCACTTCTTTTGGTACTTTAATAATAATTTCTATTTTGATTTTTTTTCAGTGAAGTGCCCATTGTGTCAGCCACGGCTAATGTTATGTTATATGATGACCCTAATAAGAAATGGGTTCTTGCTGGAAATGCCCAGCTACAAAGTCTATCAAAAGTACAGATATACAGACACACTGGCAATAATACATTCAGAGTGGTCGGCAGGAAAATGGCTAACCATGACGTTAGTAGCACCTTTTATTCACCTTTATTTATTTCTAATGAACTTAGGGCCATTGGCCATAATATTCAATATAGCCAACCTTAACAATATGGATATCTCCTGGACTGGGTTGCTCAAAACACTGGTTAATTTTATCCATTGGTAAGGCTAACCAATGGATAAAATTGCTAACCAGTGGTACCGTATCCGGTGGACAATTTTACGTTGCTCAACCATTGGATAGTGGTTAACTAACCAGTGGTTAAGTAGCTTAACCAGTTGATAGTATCCCATAATTCCATAGTATTCTTTGTAAAACAATGTCAGAAATCGTTTGCTCAGCAAAAAAAAAAGACGGAGAAGTGAAAATTTCTCCAAGGCTGATTTGGTTTGCTTAGGGACCGACCATTTAACTTGCAGGGGGGGNGGGGGGGGGGGGGGGGGGTTATGATTTTTTGTTTCGTTCAGAAAAAAAATTTCTGACGACACGAGAGGTAGAATATTTTTTTTTCCAGAATTTAACATTAGGTTCTTTGACAAATACTCTGAATCAGATTATTTTTTCTTCCTCCACCCAAATCAGAATATTTTTTTCAGCAACATTGGGAATCAGAATATTTTTTTTAGAAAAAATCCATAACCATCCCCCCCCTTTTGAATTTAAATATACCGTCCCTTATGTGAGCTTGTGGAGAAAACATAACCATAATTAGGTCAAAACAAACTTAAAAAGATCGCGCCGAGCGGAGGGAGGCGCGAAAATATTTTGGCTATTTCGTGTTAAAAATCACGATTTTACGCCAAAAAAAATCATATTTTTTCCAATTTAAGGGTGGGGCGCGCACCGGGTGCGCCACTCTGGATCCGCCCCTGAAAGGGATAGTCTTTTCACATGTTCTCTGTACTTTCCAAGAAATTAATATGTCAGTCATGGATATACCATCAATTTTCATTCTTCATTATTCAAAAAACACAGGTACTTTTATAAAACAAAATAATGAATGCATGTTGCATCCCTTTCTTGCCAACTATATACACCCTTTCAAAATTTGCAAATGCGGGATACAGATTCACTACTTTATGGATATTTGTTGATCCCTCTTTATTGGTTTTTGAAGTCTATATGTAGCTGCGGATTGCCATTTCTTAGCATTATATTTAGACCAATAAAAAAGTGCATAGTTAACAAGAACTATTATTTTAAGATATTTATTACTGTCGGTCCGTCTATATATATATAGGGTACATGGTTTCAAAGAAAAAAAATTGAAGGCGTTTTTAAACGGATTTTGATGATTTTTTAGCCAGAAGGCGTGGCAATTTCTAGGCATAATCTTGTTTCGGCTAGTTTTCATTTTCTGGTGATTTACACTTTAATTTGTTTTAAAAATCCAATTTACAATGTTTTTTCTAATAAAAGTGGAATCCTAAAATAACATCACATTATTTAAACCACAGGAACACAAAAAGTGGAGTTGGTTGCCAGTTATCTTATACGTTAACATTCCTGTTATTTATATTTGAAGACCTATATATATTTCATGGAATAGGTATCGAACGGAAAAGGGGGTTAACTAACTTAAGATTAGAAATTGCCTGTGTGATCAAACACACCCTGTACATTTTTAGAATAGTACCCCTTCCTGTTAACAAAGGCGTATTCGTAGTCTAAGTGTGGTGCCTGTATTTCTATCATATGTGCAGTCAATTGCCCCTACAACGCCAGGAAAATGGACAATGTCATAAAACCCTGTTTTAAGTCTGTTCCTCTGAAAATCTGTAGAGGGCCATGTGATAGATATATCACACAGAGCATTAGTGACATCTCTTACTGCTCTCGAGACATTTGAAATATGATATCACATTGCATCACCGATTACTCTCATCGGACTCCCTGGTGCAAGGTAATATCTCAGGGCAAGCTTTAATTGTATATCTACTGGTATGGCATGATACCCAAGAGTTGGTCTGCACAATTGTGGCTCTATAGATTGATTTGATTTGATTTTTGGTGTTTAACGCCATTTTCAACAATATTTCAGCTATATCATGGCGACTAGTTTTAGTGGTAGAAGAAGGCGGAGTACCCGGAGAGAACCACCGACCACGAGCAAGTAACTGATACATCTAAACTTTATTACTTGCAGCTGCGAGTCAAGTGCATCCTTTTTTGTAATTTACAAAGCCGGGCGCGAACTCGTGCTGCATTGGTGATAGGCTTGTACGAGTTGTTAGGTATTCCAACTACCTAACTCACGGAGCCACCCGGGTCCTGTGTCTCTATAATCTAAATCTATCCCGGAACTCTCTATCATCGAAATCCAACTCAATATGCCGATACACTCTTTCTTTTTGCTGTCGTCTTGCCATATTTAACCAATGGTTAAATATTTATCCGGCCAAATTTGAGGGGATAACTTTATCCACCGGATAAGGCATTTTATCCAGTGGATAAAATTTGAGCAACAAAAATTAACCGGTGGTTAAATTTATCCATTGGATAACTAGATTTAACCAGTGGATAACACTAACCAACGTTTTGAGCAACCCAGTCCTGGTATAACCCTTGTTTAGCCCCAGTAATTAATTATCCGTATAACAAGATCTCCGTCACAGAGTCAAAACTTACACACACAATAGACGTGTAGATTAATATACAGTTAATGTGAACCAACTCCTGATGAAGGACAAGTAAGTAAATATTGATGCTATGGAAGGTGATAATTTCAAATATATAGATTGTTCTTTTGACAATAACACTTTTAATGATTGCACATCGTTTTTATTTTTCAAGATCTTGAGAAATAAAAATGACATGCAATAAATCTTTGAAAGTGTTATTGTAAAAAGAACAATCTATATATACATGTACAGTAAAACCTGTATTAAGAGGTCACCTTGGGACAAAGAAAAAGTTGCTTTATAAGACAGGTGACCTCTTAAAAGAGGTTCAATTTGTATCGAACTTTTGTATGACAGGACAAGAAAAAGATGACATTTTAATACAGGCGACTGCTTAATAGAGGTGACCGCATATGCAGGTTTCACATAGTTTAACTGAAACATGCCACAGATTTTCACAAAAATTACTACAATGTGTACCAGTATATATGGTAATGTGTCATCATCAGCAATTTACAGTTGTTTTAACCCAGCTATGAACCCTGCAATTTCCAAAGAAAGGCTCAAATTTCTAATGTTGAAAGAGCATTGTATTGGAAAGTAGAAATTAAATATAAGTTGAAGAGTTCTAGCCTTAGCTGATGTGGTATTTGTAAGAAGATAGTGTGAACCTGGTACATCATTAGACTTGTTTTAGAATCAATGACTATTGTTATAATGTAAATGAAATCAGTTGTCAGTAGAACATGGGCTGACACAGGAATATTACATTGTATGTAGTATTTTTAGTGTTACTTTACATGCTGTATCTATGGAGTACAGGACTTTCAATATTTTTCAAGTCTACCAGTACTTCACTATTTAAATAATTGGCGGCTCTTTTTAGATGGTTTTTAATTGGTTAGTTTATTGATTGTTGTTTAATGTCAAGTCAGCAATATTACAGCTATAGTAAGAACATGCTTACAAGCAACAGATGATGTAGGTAATAGGTCATGCTAGAATGGACCTAAACCTATTGATTGTTATTATGAATTCTACAGGCGAAAAAGGGGAAAGGCATTGTTTAACATACATATACGATCCTACAAGAATATGAATAACAAACTTTTTCTCAGAAATTGGAAATTTGATTGAAGAAAATCTGTACATATAACCAATTCAAGTGATCCTCTAAAGAGTTTTGTACTTTATGTTAAGCATAGCTTTACTGTCTCTGCTTAATATATATTTCCTAAGACCTATACTTTTCAACAGACTGTAGTTAATTAGTTAATTTAAAAATATGAAGTGGATTTGCGGATATTATTTCATTGTTTTAAGTAGGCTATTCATGTGAGAGTTATCATTTCCCTTTCGTCACAATGTATAATACAATTTGCATTTTAGCACATTCTGGAATTTTCATTGGATTACAGGTAATGAGAAATGAAATGGCTTTGAAATTCTAATCAGACATATTGTCACAGATTATTGTACCTTTTCAATACTTTCCATGGAACTATGTGCCCACAAAATTGTACGGTTGTATTATTGTATAGATCAGTATGTATTTGTCATCATTGACCTCTGTAGACACAACGCTTTCTATAAAAACATATTTTGTTCTAGTTGATTGATTTTACTGAAATTCTAACACAGGTGTTATTGGCACAGAATTAAAGATGGGATTTTTATTTGGGGGGATTCTAAATGACCCATTTTGAGAACAAAAGACCTAAGGTGAAAAAATGGGGGTTTGTTTTTCTTTGGATGTGCACATGGAGCATGTATTTTTCAATCAATTTGGATGCTTTTTTTCTATGTTCCTAATAAAATGAAATTCTTTTAATGCAGTATTCCAACAGATACATGTATATGATCTTTACTGTTTTCAAGATACAATGTGGTCATAATGTTACTGACAAAACAATTTTCCTTAAGGTTCCTTTTGAAATTTCCTTCTTGTAGTCTCAGATAGATTTGACGTAGCTCATATGGTTTCTGATATAAAAGGGGTCCAAGGGAGTCAGAAATGGACCAATGGCAATGCCCAAAATTATTAAAGTCCTGTATGGAGTGTTCCAACAGATTTGTTGTAGCTCTTACTGTTTGAGATATTAATGGGAAAAGACCAACTTCCAAATATATTTTTTATTTTAGATCTAATTTTAATGGCATTTTTTGGGGTCTAAATTCCTTATAAAAATTTTTTCTGCACTTCGAAAAGATTCTTTGTAGTCATCCCTTTTGCTGGATCAAAGTATTTTTTCAATAAAGCTGATGCAATGCCCAGCATACTCCTTTATTGTGAAACTGTTAATTGTACTTTTCCAATGAACTTGTATCATTAATGTAAATAAGTAGACAAATACCTTTACCTACACTCTATCGTTCTGCTAACCATATAATACAACCATGAACCTACTCGTAATTCGTCCATCACTAGTCAGTATTCTTGAAGCATTTTTTTTTACTATAGTGGACCTTTTCTTGTAATTTCACATGACATTATTTTTCTTCTCTTTAATAACATTTTGTGTTTATAGGTAGTTCTAAATTGCTCTATATCAAGGACATTGAAGTACAACCGGTCTACCGCAGCATTCCACCAATGGAGAGATCAAGGACAGGTTTATGGTTTAGATTTTGCAAACAAAGAAGATTCCGAAAGTTTTGCTCAAGCCATGAAATCAGCAATCCATGCAATGAATCGTAAGTTTTATAAAGTAAATATGGTGGCAAATATTTGCTTAGACTAGTAGCAAAAGGGTTGTGAAAGACTTATTTAGTACATGCCTAGCATGGACGGTCCTCTATAAAGATTGCTCATTTCGTCCCGATCCGTTAATGTACCGGTACATGGCTGCCATAGGCCATTCTTGTTTCTGGTTGGTCAATTTCTAAAAAATCTTTTCATTTGATACCATTTAGCCTGTACAAAATTTCCATTCGCACCACAGGTACTTCTTGTGATTGGCCAATTACAAAAAATCTTCTCTAAAACTATTTGTCCAAATTAATTGAAATTTAGTAGGAAACACCTATGGAATGTTCTGTATAAAGTTTCCTCCAAAGAGAATGACAGGTGAGTGACACAGG
>MJUT01041061.1:947609-969596 GCA_002080005.1 Gigantidas platifrons | reverse complement strand
GATGTAGACCAAACGAAAAATTTGAACTTTTAGCATTTTGGTTATCGCGAAATTAAATATTCGCGAAACTGTCATGAAGCAGAAAAACGCGGATACAAATAGCCGCGAAAATAAGTTGGTTTACAGTATATTTTCAATATTTAGACTTCTTTTAATTTATTAAATTTCAGTCAGATTTTCAATAATGAATAATAATTAAGATGTCTATGTTGAAACCTGTCTAAGCCAAACCTCTTTTGGAATAGCGTTTGTGTTCGGAATAGACAGGTGTTTGCTTTATACAGGTATGTTAACAAAGATTTTCCGCATGTTGGACTTTATTTAATGTTCGGTGTTTACAGGATGCAGTTTAGACATTTTTTTCTGTACTTCCATGCATATTTGTCAGTTGCATATCATCATTACAGTGGATGAATATAAACATGCTTCACGGTTATTTAAAAACAAAAAACATTTAAAAAAAAAACATTTTTGGAACAAGAGATCTTATAAACAATTTTGCATTGTCTTAAATTTTAAAATTCTTTACTCAATGAAAAAGGATGTTTATACACATAATGGAGGTGAGCATGTCCACAGCATTTTGATTTTCTTCAAATATTCTCAAAATGACAGGTAGTTGGACTTCAGTCACATGTCCACATGATTTTGATTTTCATCAAATATTCTCAAAATGACAGGTAGTTGGACTTTAGTCACATGTCCACATGATTTTGATGTTCATCAAATATTCTCAAAATGACAGGTAGTTGCATTGAATTGGACTTAGTGATTTTGTTTGTCCGTCCGGATATAGATACATGGTTTGTCCGCCGGCTATCTCCTCCTACAGTTGTAGACCTACAGCTTTAATATTTTGTATGATGTTTATACACATAATGGAGGTGTGCCTGTCCACAGGATTTTGATTTTCATCAAATATTCTCAAAATGACAGGTAGTTGGACTTTAGTCACATGTCCACATGATTTTGATTTTCATCAAATATTCTCA
Source organism: Gigantidas platifrons (assembly GCA_002080005.1). NCBI lineage: Eukaryota > Metazoa > Mollusca > Bivalvia > Mytilida > Modiolidae > Gigantidas > Gigantidas platifrons. The sequence continues at coordinate 968,604 of MJUT01041061.1, read as the reverse complement.
AAATGACAGGTAATTGCAATGAATTGGACATAGTCATTTTGTTTGTCCGTCCGGATATAGATACATGGTTTGTCCGCGGGCTATCTCCTCCTACAATTGTAGACCTACAGCTTTAATATTTTGTATGATGTTTATACACATAATGGAGGTGTGCATGTCCATAGGATTTTGATTTTCATCAAATATTCTCAAAATGACAGGTAGTTGGACTTTAGTCACATGTCCACATGATTTTGATTTTCATCAAATATTCTCAAAATGACAGGTAGTTACATTGAATTGGACTTAGTCATTTTGTTTGTTCGTCCGGATATAGATACATGGTTTGTCCAGCTATCTCCTCCTACAGTTTTGGAGCTACAGCTTTAATATGTTGTATGACGTTTATACACATAATGGAGGTGTTCATGTCCACAGGATTTTGATTTTCATCAAATATTTGATAATGACAGGTAGTTGGACTTCATTTCCTTCTTACTAGCTACATAATGAAAACATGGTTTGTATGGTTCCTACTAGATATTTTTCCTATTCATCGTCGAAACCGAAACCGAATCCGAAATCATATCCATTAAGGAATACAATATTGTTTTGTTGGCTTTTATATATATAATTTGATTACTTCATCTGTTAAATTATGTAATTAAGGCAGTATGAAGTATTAAAAACTAAGCACACAATTGTATATTGAGTAAACTTGACAAACAAGGTATGTATTGAATAACTTGTTTTGGTTAAACCTTTATATTTGAACATGGACAATGGACATGATGTGAGAAAAAAAGAAACAATATTCACATGTTGTACACTGAACTACTACTTATTTTACGCGCAACTGATCATAAAGAAAATTACAAACGTTTTTTTTTTTCAAATATTGAACACAGTTTATTCATAGTGCTAATCCAGAAAAATATTTAAAAAATTTAAAATATAGACTCTTTTTATATTTCTATTAAAATATTCCGCTTCTATTGAAAAACTGTAGCATAAACATATGTAACTTCATTGAGACTGGGACATATTTAAACACACCGTTCTAATACTAATCGATTACACCTTTTGATATCTTTATATCCATCGAACACATTTAGCTTTATCGATTGTTTTTTATGTTTTGAACTGTAACCACAGGAAGGAGAGAATGGCATCCAATGGGAAAGGTAATTAATTACACAATGCTACATACATGTTTATTTGTTAAGTTTGGGTTATTCATATTTAGCATATATTATAACCTGCCATTTGCTACAGTTTAAGCAGAAACGTGCTTTTAAAGTACGTGCATATCAACTGTTAAAAAGTAATCAAGCAGACCTGATTATATATTTTCAAAGAAACTGTTCAATTGATAAGTAATTCACAACAATATTTCTTTACATATTTACATATATAAATACAGGTAACTTAAACAATTTAAACAATAATATAGCTTTATGTGCGTACAGGTATCGAACAAGGTAAACAAAACAATAACATCAGTGTGGTTTTATTAATATTGCCATATCAGTTCAACCACATAGCAAAAAAATTATTTCCAGTTATAGAAAATATTTTAAAGTTAATTGTCCAAAATTACAAGAAAAACAATGTTTCGCATCATATATAATCAAATTACAGTTTTTGCCCGGTTTTCGTAATATCCATGCAAAATTGGAAATTTTAACAATGATCTGCTGTTTCAAAATTGTATGTGTACATTTTGCATTATACATCAAATATATTTATATTGCATGCAACGTATTTGTCAATTAATTTCAGGTAAGAGCTAGAAGCCATTCTGAAAATGCAACAGGTGGCAATTGACAAGATTGACAAACCAGAAGTTCCTGCCAGAACTTCTGTAAGTAAGTCCAAGTCATGCAGCCCAGTCGACATCAGGACACAATGGTCAGAAGATGCAAATAGTGAGCTTGATTGTTATAAGTACAATTCTATATTTATGACAATAACAGGAATACGGGGTAAATGCCAATGAGACAAAAAAAAATATTTTATTCATTGTTTTTGTTACTTATTTTGAAATTCCCAATCGAAGATATAAATCCCGTAACAATCAAAGATCAACGTTGATTTTAAAATAAGGATAATTACATTTAATGTGTGCGTTGCATGGATTTCCCACATTTTGATTGGAGTAAAGACTTTGTGAATTTCAAAATGATGTGTCTTATCCCAAAAAAGTGCAATATCCAAAATGGCACGTACCCAGAAAACACCATGACGTAAATATGACGTAATATTACATCATATTTACGTTGATATGACGTAATGTTACGTCATAATTACGTCATGTGTTTCCTGTGGTACTGCCCACGGTACTACCATGACGGCGTATGAATTTGACCCCAAAAATCGATGTATTTTTAAATTTAACTCATACTTTTCCTGATTAAAAATCGTAAAAATGTAATTATAATATTCAATATTGATTTTTGTAGTTTCATAACAACAAAAATCGGCACTCTTTAAATTCTTAAAATCTCTGCCAAACTCTAAACAAGAAAATAATTGATAGGCATTGATGTTACAAAGTAACCTGACCGGTCTGTTTGAACTTCAAACTATGACCGTGGATGAATCTACTATTTATATGTAACACCAGGTTCTCGTACAAATAACAACAATCGGCTATTCATGTTTGCATAGTATAGAATATGAAAGGTATAAGAATTGTCAATTGACTCTAATTAAGTGGATCAGTGAATTCAGATGTAAACTATTTTACCTGTCCACCCTAAATTAAAAATGAAGGTTCCAATTGAACTACGACCGATAGCCAAGCCCTGCCAAGTTAGCCTGAATTTTTAATATAATACACAAGTTACATGGTCATGGGGTAAATCTATAACATAATATTGGCCTCACGCCCCCTCTATTCTATAATCATCACTTATACATGTAGCACTTATTGACTTGTCTACACACACGTCACAATTCATTTCCAGTATAGCGTTAAATTCACATATTTGTTTGTATAGCATAAGTGTTATTCTGTTTTATCGTCCTTATCGATACTTTATTACACAAATAAAAACAGAATCAATTGAATAAGTATATTTAATTGCAAGTGAGAATAATCATACACAAGAACATTTAGATGATGACGACGAATTAGACTCACAAGGTATATAATTCTTTACATTTGCAAAAGTATAAAAGGAGATGTGATGTAAATATCAAAGGGACAAAGTCATAAAAAAATATCATAGAAATATGAAGTTGTCTCTGTCTGGTAAAGTACCTGAAAATACATACATTTGGCTGTTTTTGCTAATATCCCATACCACAGTGTTATAACAGAGGGTGAATCGCATGCTTAATAATGTTATGCATGTGAACTTAAATTTTATTGTGCCTTAAATATCCTCACACATATTATCATTTTGCTAATGTATAAAGTTCATCATTTCAATTTATCCAGGTATTTTAAGTGACTCGGATGAACCTTCCACCTCCAGAACAGCAATGAGGAAACGAAAGGCTAGATCCCATGAGAAGCACAAAGAACCAATTGCAAAGAAGAAGAAAGAGGAAAAGAAAGACAAGAAAAGTAAAAGGCGCAACAAAGAAGTTGAGAGAGAAAATATGTTGATGTTGAAGGCCATGTTACCAAAACTGAAAAAAAATCTTTAGTTCGAACTCCAGTACCGATTCAAATTAAAACTTTCACACAATTGTATGTCTTTTATTTATATAGATTAACGGCAATACATGCATTTGCTTGTATTACACATTGAAGGCAAAAAGTACCCTAAAATATTCAAAAGCTACATATTTACAGGTAAGCACAAAATCATAAATTATTGCCAGTTTGCGATCTTTACAATATAGAGATTATAAAATGTTGTCTTGTATACATTAAGTCTAATACTGTCCATATTCATGTTCAAATATAAAGGTTCCCCACAAACAAATCATGTATATATTGCTTGTTTTCAGGTTTACTCCTTCATAGACAAATCTTGCAACCACATTGCAAGGTAATTTTGTATTTTATTATTCAATACAAAAATAAAATATTCTGGTTCAACTACATATTCTACTGACCTTTTATACATAACAACATGCATTGCAAAGAGTGCAAAAAGTTAGCTGGATAGCTGAACCAGTCAATCTAGTGCTTTTAATAATAATAAAACAAACAAAGAGCAATGAAAAACATTTCTTATTCTTCATGGGATGGTTTCGGTTTCGGTTTCGACGATGAATAGTAAAAATGTCTACTAGCAACTGGCATGATTTTCCTAAGCATCACATTTATTAATATTTTTTCACTTTAATTCTTTGTATAACATCTGAATAATTGAAAAAATAAAGATTTGGGATTAACTTCCTTTCTAACACCAAGATATGGGTTAATATTCATAGGTTGGTAGGCACCTTTTTGTCCCCCGCCTCCCAAGCGGAGCGGGGGATATAGAAATGCAGGGCGTCCGTCCGTCCGTCCGGATATATTGTAAGCGCTCTCAGATTTGTATTTGTTGACCAATTGATTTCAAACTCACACACCGGCATTATATTACGAATCTCTAGCTTAAGTTCGAAACTGGGCAAAATTCGAAAATAAAATTCTTGTAAAATCATGTTTTATTTATAGAAAAAGTACATATTTTGAGAATTACACATTTCTCTGAAACTACAAAAGATAGGAACTTAATATTTGGTATGGGTGGAGATGCCAATATGAAGTTGAGGATGCAACATTCCCCCCTCCCCCAGCTCAGCCCCACCACTCCGGGGAATCTGTATAAAAAATGTGACCGAAATCCCCACACTAAACCATATATATTTATGATCAGGGTGACTAGGCAAATCAAATGCCTTATAGCTAAGGCCCCAGGGGTCATACCCCACCCCCTACCTGAAGTGAACTTTTTAATGATTGAGATCCCCACCCCTAAACCATATATATTTATGATCAGGGTAACTAGGCAAATTAAATGCCTTATATCTCAGGCCCTGTGGGGTCATACCCTACCTGAAGTGAACTTTTTAATGGTTGAGATCCTCACCTCTAAGCCATATATATTTATGATCAGGGTGACTAGGCAAATTAAATGCCTTATAGCTAAGGCCCCAGTGGTCATACCTTACCCCCTACCTGAAGTGAACTTTTTAAAGGTTGAGATCCCCACCCCTAAACCATATATATTTATGATCATGGTGACTAGGCAAATTAAATGCCTTATAGGTAAGGCCCCAGGGGTCATACCCCACCCCCTACCTGAAGTGAGCTTTTTAATGGTTGAGATCCCCACTCCTAAGCCATATATATTATGATCAGGGTGACTAGGCAAATTAAATTAAGAAATAATTCATAGAAGCCATATGCATGTATTGTTTTTACCACGGGTAGGCCTTTATGTCACAAAGTTTAAAAAAAAAAGCTGACATAAAGGCCTACCCGTGGTAAAAACAATATATACATATGGCTTCCATGAATTATTTCGATTCTAATATGTAAAAATTGGTAAAATATCGTTATAAATTGTCGATGACGTCATAAATTACAATGGGTGTAGGTATATATTAATTTTACCACGGGTTTGGACTCAAAGCGTTTTAAGGATGTCATATTAGAATGCCTTATAGCTCAGACCCTGGGGGGTCATATCCCAACCCCTACCTGAAGTGAACTTTTTAATGGTTGAGATGCCCACCCCTAAGCCATATATATTTATGATCAGGGTGAATAGACAAATTAAATGCCCCAAGATTTTGACTTGCAACTCGGCTGTTGCATCTCGGATGCTTTCTCGATTTTATAAATATATCACATGGATAGCATTACACTCACATTACACCTCTTTCTATTGCCGCGGGGGACACATGGCTACGTGTTGCAATCTTGTTTTGTTTGAACATTTTTATTTTATGAAAAAGTAACCCATCTTTTTCTTTACCTCCTCTTCTTATTAAATATTCAAAAACAACAAACCAATAGCATCATGTACATGTTAACATTCAGAATTTGAAAAAAATGGGGCATATTTTCAATAGAAAAAAGATATGGGTCTTTATATTGGGGTACCTTCATACGTTTTTCATGAAAAAATACACTAAAATGTAAAAAGTACAATACATTTTTTTCAATATTGTTTTTATATTTGAAATATAAATAGACAATCATGTGTTATTACCTCAATAATTATGATAATTTAAATGGGTGGTCATTACATTTTGTTTACATCTTTATGAAAAATGTACCCCAAAAAAGTATTCCTTATTTGAGTGGTAAATTTTCAAAACTGTGAACTCGGAAGCAATAAAAAAAAGTCATTATGGTTTCAAAACATACCCTTAACCAAACATCCTTATACCCTTAGCTAACTGGACTATATACAATAACAAGTATGTGTTTCCATACTAAAGTTAAAAAAAAGTTTGTGTTCTTAAATTTAATGCGGAAAAAAGGGGGGGGGTAAATTAGATTTGCCACCCTCAACTTTTCAAAGTGGATAGGGTGATTGTCCCCAGTTCCTTTTCCCATGAAGTGGTATTAGTGACGTTTGAGATGCAGACTCATATGGAGCATCAGAGTTTATGTCGGTCTGGAGTTTTAGTGGTGTTTCAATTAGTGTTGCTTATCTCTTTTCCGGGGTGACGTCACTTCCCCTAACAACAACGAGTCGGCCATCTTAGTCGGTGCATGCGATCACATGGATACGCATGGCTTCAGTGGAGAATTAGGTGAGTTATTTATAAATTGAGTGGTAATTGACATCTTATCATTACTTTGCAATAAACAATTTTGAAATATACATGTGTACTAGTGTTAATTATGTCCTACAGCTACAATCATCTGTCAAACGTATGTGGGAAACGTAAACAAAAATCCCTATATAATCAACCAAATCCATATTTTTTTCAAAAAATTATTGTGAAGTCATTTCTGGATAGATTTTAACCAATTTTACACCAAAACATTCGGAATTGTCTATATTTTGATCTATATCGTAATAAGGATTACTGTCTCAAATACATATATAAAAAGATAGAAATTATTACATATATAATCATGAAACTTAGAATTTTTTTTTTTATTGGAAACAAACTCCTTCCATAAATTATTATGAACAACGGCCAACTATCGGAGACCATCATGGCATGCATGGATATAAACATGGAATCGTGTAGAAAAACAAGGTTTTCATAATTATTAAATATTAAATTAGATCATTGAAGAAATAAAACTTAAATGAATAAACTACTTTTTTTTAAATATTAAAACATATTAGTTTTTATTTCAAAGTTGTAAAGTAAATAAAAGCTGAAAGCTTGATTTGACTGCACTCTTATAATGATTTTTTAATTTCATTTAAAATAAAGATTAAAAAAATGTATTTTAGGAATATAATGGCTGATTAAAATTGTTATGTCATGTGGTAAATCTCAGTTGTAATATATACACCAAACAGGATGTATTTAATTACTCATTATACAGGAAGCTTAAGAGCACCCACTGTGAGATCATGCCATTCAATGAAAATAATTATTATGTAAAAATAGGGTCAGAACCCTATTGTTACATAATAATATGTAATGAATTAGTTTGTTTTATTGTTGTACAAATTAGATAAGAAATTAATATTTATAGAAGTCATTTATGTATTTTAATTAAAATTATTTAACACATTAAGTCTCATTTCATAAATTTATTTAGCCTAACTTGGGTCAGTTATCAATTCAATTCTAAAGACAAAAATAGTTTAAAAAATATGTCTAATAAATATTTATCTAAATAATGATAATGGATATTGTGATGGGTATTTCTTAATAAATTGTATTAAAAAATCATTTTAATTTATGAATTAAAGCTTTCTGTTTACATATTTATTTTCATTTTTCAATAAAATTTCTTTATTATTTCAACCCATTTTCCTTGCATATCCAAATTTATGCAACCTTATGTATCAATTCCAGAAAAAGAGATGAAATAATAAAGACATTTTATTGAAAATAAATAAGTACTAAGAAAGTTAAAAAAAAATTCTGTTAGCCTCTGCTAACAATAATAAAAAAAAAAAGTCTTAAATTTTATTGTCCAACATACGTTTTAAATTTGTGACATTTTATTTGTTATAGCATTATTTAACCCAAAATATTAATTGTGACTTTTTGTCCTATAAAATTGTGACTGTATGTCCGTTTACCCAAATTAATACTATTGCCGGTATTGTACTCTACTTATTTATGTACCAAGTCTACTGACTACTATTATTAAGGAAAGTCTTTTTTGTAATATATTTCTGAATATAATAGGACAAATTGAGTAACAATTTCTCATTTATTTTAGGTATATTCACCAGAGAAAGCTACAGCCCAGAGCAATCTACACACATCATCATCAAAGCTGATGTCACACCATCCATAAAGTGTTGTTAAAAGTTGTTTTTATTATTATTTCACTTATAGAGTGACTTAAGAGTATTTTATTGTGTTTTTTTTATATTATTGATATGATGTAAATATATGATGTGCTGAGAAATAAACCTTCAATGAAGAAAAACTGTATCTTTCTTTTTTACTTAAAATCAAGGATGAACATTGTGAAGTAAAATTTTATGCCATCAGTGCTTATCATCACTAACGTGAGTCCAGGTCATAACAAGGTGCAATCTGCACAAGATTATTATGATAAAAGTTTGTCAGTGACTTGCGACAGATCTGTGGTGATCTCTGGGTACTGTTTCCTCCACCAAAAAAAACCCTGACTATTAGGATAGAGCTGAAATATTATTGAAAGTGGAGTTAAACACCATAACCCTAACCTCTTTATCAGGTAATAAAAAATCACACAAAATATGGTGATCAGTTGGTCACTGTTACAAAAAAGAAAATTGAAATTTTTTAATTGACCATACAATATTATGTGATAAAGTTTGTCAGGTCAGTGGTTTTCTCAAGGTACTTGATTACAACTGAGCGCCACAACATAACTGATGATGATTGATGATTTTTAGTGTTTAACGCCACTTTCAGCAATATTTCAGCTATATCATGGCACCCGGTTTTAGTGATGGAAGGAGCCGGAGAACCACCGACCATAGGCAAGCAACTGGTAAACTTTAGCACTTGTGGCTACAATTTACAAAGCTGGGCGCGAACCCACGCCATATTGGTGTTAGGCTTGTATGAGTTGGTACTGTTAGGTAATCCAACTACCTAGCTCATTGAGCCACGCGGGTCCTGTAACAGAACTATTGTTGATAGTGGCATTAAACACTATAACCCTAAATATACCACTGTTCTGTTGTGTATCGAGATTGTCCTAAAAACTTTTTTAATATTTCATGCACCATAATGGGTACGTTAGAAATTGGTATTAGAAAACATGATGAAAGTAAATTACTAGCATACCGGTACATTTGATTTATTACATACTATTACAGAAGAATATATGAATAATGCAAGCAATTTGAAAAGAGTGGTATACATTGTCGTTTCTGAATAGTCAAAGTCCTCACCAAGATTACTGAGGGACGCACACACTTGCAGTATGGAACATAACTCAACATCGCTTCTGATTTTCTCGGAACCACTTCACCTCAAATGCACCATAGTTGTACCAAATCATATTTTTATTGCTTTTAATTATCAAATATATAATTTGCTAGTTTTAAACTTTTATCTAAATACTAAATACTTTATTAGCACAAACTCATTTACAATAAATGGTTAGGGCCCATATACAATGTAACAGTATTACAAGTTTGTGATGTATGATTTTACATCAAATGAAATATATATATGACAATATTAAAAAAAAAATTATGCATAATAATATATAATGTATTTCACATCAGAATGTCTCTATTTTTGAAATAACTCGAAATGAATGAAGAAGACATTCTAAGATTACTGATGAATAATATCTGATATAAATTTGTACACGAAATAATAATTTTTAGGGGTTTTCTAATGAAACGAAAAACGTGAAAAATCGGGGGGAGGGCGGTTTAAAGAAAAAGTCTACTCCGACAGAAAAAATAACGTTATCGGTGAATGCTCATCTGTTTTCTTCTTTCGGAAATGATAACTTTATTAACCATCATATTATGGTAAGAACCAACTGCACAACATGTATGTTTTAGGCATGCTGTAGTGTTGGTGATTTTTTTTTCAACGTAATTTAAAATTTATCGGGTACTCGATGTTGTGTTAACCTAATCAAAATGGCGAATGTTTCACCTCAGTAACGACAAGGGAGATAATTCGTTGACCGAAATACCCGGATGCCCAGAAAAGAGAATCTTTCAGCTTTCTCACAAATTCTGTGTTACTGTATTCACAATTTTTTGTCAGCAATTAAATATTTGTCTTTTTATTTTGCTATACCTGTATATTTCTATCATATTTTGTTAATGGAGTAATATATTCACCAATAATAATTCAGCTCTCAGTAGGTATGTAAACAATCGAAGATGCTAAAACCGGAAGTTGGATTATGTAATTTTTCCGTGGAATTATCTCCCTTTGATGTCAACACGCATTTATTTTTGTGAAATAAATTATGTCAACGGGGGAAAATTATAGAAATAACTTTTATAATATGCTAAAATGCGTTGAAATTTGTTAAAAATAAACATTGATTGTGCGTTTACGACCTAAATCGTATTTTTTTAATGAAATTTCCACTTCAAATTATGTTTTCAGGAAGAAAATATGTCTCAAATTTTATTTAATGTTCATAAACGCTAAATTTAATCATTCCTACATAATAATTTGCACATATTGGAAGCATTTGTACACTGGTCTCTTTATATATCCCCGTAACACATAGCATGTAAACGGGTGTCATCTTTTCTGAATTTTTCATTCATTACATCGGGGCGACACCTAGCGGAGGTGCCAGTCGCTACTCCTACTATAGTTTTTGACTTGTTTATAATTTTTAATGGTCAGGTGGGGGCATCATTTGTGTCTTACAGACACACTTCATTTAAAAAAAAAACAACTGTGTCCATAATTATCAAGTGTGAGGGCATATTTTTTTTAGTTTTTGCTTTGTTTCCCTGACATTGTTATATTTTTTGTTTATATTTCAAATACTCAGGTCACAAAATTATCATCATGCTAAAAAGCCTCATCAGGGTCCTAGAGGGCCATTTAAGTAGCAGAGCAAGTAAAATATTTCATCGTTTGTATCATGCTTCCTTTCCCTCCTCAGATATTTGTGGAATCTGTACTCAGTTTAGTATTGTCTAATATAATATCCTAAAAATATTTAACATAAATAATTTGAAATACATGTCTGGCAATATTGCTTTATAATTTTGTTTCGCTTATTGCGGAATATAGCTTGGTCATATCCTGAAGATTCCACAAATAGTCTTTTGCGTTTGTTTGATCACATGTTTTCTAATTTTTAGGACTGAATTTCAGAATGCCTGAATTTTATTGTCATTTAAACCAGAAACATCCGATCAGCCTGATCGGGAGACATGCACATTAAAATGTCATTATTTATAGTAAAGTGGGCTGGGAGTTACTGATAAACAACAGCTGATAATGATAAACATAAGCAAAATGACATGGATGAAGACTCTTACGTGAATATATACACAACATCAAACACATAAAATTAGATTTCTAAATATTCATACTTAAAATATTACTTCTTTAAGCGTATTTTCTTTTTATTTTTGTTTTAATTGCCCTCTATGAAAACAGCTGATGGAGAGATACAGAAAAAAAATTAATATTATTGGTCAATGCTGTTGTCATAAACATATTTTCTGAATTGTGCATTCTGATTAGCTAGAAAAAAAATCTTCCCATAATGGCATACAAGTACAAAAAATGTTAATGGTAATTCTCAAGAATCCAAGATGTCCAACATGTATCACCATTTGCATGATTATTGTCACAAGAAATTCCACTATAAAGCTTGTACAAATAAATGATATATTTTCTGACAGTATGCATATAATTGTGTATATACATGTTTCAAGCTACTCACGGCAGTCAGTTTTATTGGTGGAGAAATCTGATATACAAAAATGTACATGTACTCAGAGAAAATTTTAAAAACCTGTCACAAGCTAACTGACAAACATTATGACATAAAATTGTATCAAGTACATCTTGCCACCAACAAACTCCTGTGGTGATAGGCACTGATTGCATTGTACAGGTAAAATAAATCCTATTACATATATGTTCATGTCCACGACAGTGAGCCTGTGTCAAATAAACACAATAACACAGAGATGATTTTTATCAATAATATTTTGTTTCTTTATTACAGACATCATCCTGGTCATGTTAGACATCCTTCAGGGGGAGGTAAGTCATTTTGATTTAAATAATATTAAAATATATTTCAAGTCTTATTATTATAAAATTACAGTATATCTGTTGTTTTACTGATTTATTTAAGAACTTGTAGTTGTACTGTTCAATATGTTTATTTACCGATTATAGCTCATTAGAAGAATATTATCTTTTCTTTTAAAGTGATAAAGTTTTGTCAGTGACTTGCGTCATGTAGATGGTGTTTCACTAGGTATTTGGGTTTCCTCCACAAATAAAACTGACAGCCACGATATAGCTGAAATATTGTTGAAAGTGGCACTAAACACCATAACATTTTGTTTTAAATTAACAGTATTCTATGGAGATGTAACCAGTAAGACCAATTAATTTACAATATTTTCTATTCATTTTATTAGATAACCAGTCTTCATGAAAAACTTCTTGACCCACAAGCCATTCAGACTTCTTGAGTTGTAGAATTCAGGAGCCTTTTTTGGACAAGCACTGTTAAAAGTCAGATCCTTGTGTTACCACATGATCTCTAATCAGGTTCTGTCTGATGTTAGGAGTTGCATAACATTTTATTACAGCTAATTTTAATCAGATTACCTTAATTTATGGATACCAATTTCCATTGATTTGAAGTATATATATTTTTTTATAAATGTTATATAGGATTAGGGGGAGAGTTTATGGTCATGGTGTTTAACGCCACTTTCAACAATATTTAAGTGATATCGTTGCAGTCTGTTTTATTGATGGAGGAAACCTGAGTACCTGGAGAATACCCCGACCTGTCGCAAGCCACTGACAAACTTGATCACATAGTGTTGTATCAAATACATCTTACCTGAGCGGGATTCGAACTCACAACGTTAATAGTGATAGGCACTGATTGCACAGGTAGTTATAAATTCAACTACCATACAATCACAACCACAGCAGTCCCTTGTAGAATTCAAAGATAAATTGATATATAAGTAGTAATAATTTTTATTGAACTATTTTTATTCATGTTGTCCTATAGATTTAGAGGCAGAAGATCTAGAGGAAGGCAGTGGAGAATCAGGATCAGATGATGAGGACGATGATAGTGGAGAGGAAGCGGATGATGATAGTGATGATGACAGTGACGATGTTAGCAGCGATGAAAACTTTACTGTCATGTAAATCATAGCTTTTTATGTTAGGCGTCTGGGACATTAAGCTTTACTTATATCTGTATGTATGTTCGTATAGTAGTTGAATTATCATCCGGGTCATTGGGTCCGTGATCGCATAGTAGTTTAATTATCATCCAGGTCCTTGTGTCTGTGATCATATAGTAGTTGAATTATCATCCGGGTCATTGTGTTCATGATCGCATAGTAGTTGAATTATCATCCGGGACATCGTGCCCGTGATCATATAGTAGTAGAATTATCATCTAGTTATGCAATCAATTCTTAATAGTTTTTACCACTATAGTTGCGAGTTCCATTCCCACTAATGGCGAGGTATCATCGACACAACTTTATGTGATACACTATCAGGTTTTTGTCATATGTCAGTGGATTTCTCCCTGTATTCATGTTACCCTCAATAATAAAACTGTGGCGGGGTAAAGCTAGTTTATGAGTCCAACCCTTCTCCCGTTATAAAATGATTTAGTCATGCAAGTGTTTTTCACAGCACACAAAGAAATGGAACTTATTATACGAAAACAAATTAGGAAAGTTTTTAAGATCTATCGGAGAAAAGGGGAGAAGCTTATAAGCTAGATATTCAGTGGGCTGAGCCAATGTCGCTCACCTATCGGACCAACTAGAAACAATATTTGCCTATGGCAGCGATGTTTGTTATCGGATCGGGACAAAATGAGCAATCATTATAAAGGACCTTTCATAGATGCTGCGTGACGAAGATTTTTTATAAATTGAGCAATCAGAAACGAGAATTTCCTATGGCGACCATGTTTGTTACTGGAACGGGACAAAAAGAGCAATCTTTATAGAGGACCTTCCATAGATACTTCTTATCAAGTTGTGGTTCAATATGCAAAGCGGTTTCAGTGCAAAAGACTAAAATGTTACAAGTCAATAGACGAAGGACGCATAGCGATAGCGAAAGCTCAAATTGCCTTTGGCAATGTGAGCTAAAAAGCGTGAAGCTACAAATAATTTACAATATAGACACCTATCTGATTATTTGACGGATGTATTGTCACATTTGACTTAATCCTCACATGTAGAAAACACTTGCTTGATCCCATCATTTCCCAGTTTTCCGGTTGTTGACTGATTTTGTCTGTTTTTATACTTATGAGTTTTGACTTTCCGTTTGGAAGATTGTTCGGAGTTCGGTAATTTTGTTATTACTCTTATTCACTATGAGTTAGGGGTGTGGTTATTAACAGGACCGGTCTTATGAGGTGCGAGGCCCTATTGTTCTATGTTACACATGTTACTGTGTTAGTGTGTGTACTTGAACAACCGAGAGTAGATAACTCCAGCACGGGCTCAATTGGGAGCAATCGGTCCAATTTGCTTAAGGCCGGGCCTGGTAGTTAAAATCATTATCAATAATATTTCAGATTTATCGTTGCGGTCAGATTTATTGGTGCAGTCATATCACTAACGTTTGGTTTCTGGGGATTAACGCCACTTTCAGTTCTATCGTGGAGGTCAGTTTCATTGGTGGAGGAAACTGAAATACCCGTAGAAAGCCACCGACCTGCCACAAGTCACTGACAAATTTCATCACATAATGTTGTATCTAGTACACCCCGCCTAAGTGGGATTGGAACTCACGACGTTAGTGGTGATAGGTGCTGATTGTATACGTAGTTGTTATTGACCCAACTACCATACGGTCACCGCCACGATGCCCCCATTTAAGTATAAGAGGGAGAGGCTTAGGCCCATAAGACTAACTTAATCCTGCCACATTTTATCTATTGGCTGGTTGAAAGCATGATATGACCCTTACATGATGTTAGAGATGTTATTATATCTCTGCAGAAAAGAAAAAGAAAACAATTTACAAACATTTAATTTTGATCAGCTTAACCATCATAACATACAACATACAACATACTAGATATTAGGATCGAGCCTAAAATCGAAAATTATTATTAATGTTTGATTGATTTGATTTGGTATATGGCATTTACCGCCAATTTCAACAATATTTCAGTTATATCCTGGCGGTCACTGTTATTGATGGAGGAAACCAGAGTATCTGGAGGAAACCACCGACCTGTCGCAAGTTACTGAAATTCTTTATCACATAATGTTGTATCCAGCACACCTCGCCATGAACGAGGTTCGAACTCACAGCTTAGTGGTGATTTGATTTTTGGTGCTTAACGCCACTTTCAGCAATATTATGGCGACCAGTTTTAGTGGTGTAAGAAGCCGGAGTACCCGGAGAGAACCACCGACCATGGGTAAGCAACTGGTAAACTTTATCACTTGCGGCTGCGAGTCGAGTGCACCCTTTTTTGTAATTTACAAAGCCGGACGCGAACCCATGTCGTATTGGAGATAGACTTGTATGAGTTGTTAGGTTATCAAACTACCTAACTCATTGAGCCATCTGGGTCTTTTTATGATATGAAACATTATGTATTTTAAATGATGAATTATCCTTAATTGTGTTTAATTTATTTAATTGAAAAACAGGTCTTATTTCTTCCTGTCTAATCGGCGACATGAGCTACAACACGTGCCTTTTCATAAACCATCTGTACTATGTAGCCAGTTCTCGACGGTCAATGTATGAACTCTGGTTTTTCAGTGGGTATGACGTCAATATTTAGATGATCAAAAAACATGGCAAACGATGACACCTTAGTCGGTCTGCACATGCGTATTTTCTAAATGATTTAAATATGTGGAGTATGAACTGCCTATCCATCCGGAGCACCTGATTTCACCTCCGGTTTTAGTGGAGTTGGTGGTGCTGGATCTTTAGTTTCCTGTGTAGTGTCTTAGAGATTATTGTTTCCTCTCTTGTGTTTTTTTTTCGCTTGGCCATTGTATTATCTGTCCTTCGATGTACGATTTCTGATAATACATTTGGTATCATCAAACCTTTCTCTCTCTTTTTCTTTTTTTAGTTTTTGCATCTTTCAGGTCTGTCTAAAAAAAATTGCAACATATTGTTAGCTCACCTGACCCAAAGGGTCATGTGAGCTATTGCCATCACTTGGCGTCCGTCGTCGTCGTCCGTCGTCCGCTTTTCACATTTCAATCTTCTCCTCAGAAACCACTGAGCCAAATGGAACCAAACTTAGCAGGAATGTGCATCAGGAGGTCCTCTATAAAAGTTATGTTTTTTGTTTCGATCAGGAATTCAACATGGCGGCCAGGGCCAATAATGTGTTTTGATTGGCTCAATTTTCAAAGATCTTCTTGTCAGAAACTACACAGCCAATGGAATTGTTTTATGGTGTGAAGGATCCTTGGGTGGTCCTCTACCAAATTTATGTTTTTGGTGTAGATCCAAAATCCAAGATGGCCGCCACAGCAGGATGAAGTTTAACATTGGACCCTATGGTAAATACCTTCAAAGATCTTCTTCTCAGAAGCCACAATGTAAGTAAAAATTATCTCTTGCAGAAATGTTCCTTGGATGGTCCTCTACCAAAATTATGTTTTTGGTGCTGATCTGAAGTCCAAAATGGCCGTCACTACGGGACAAAGTTTAACATTTGACCCTATGGGAAATACCTTCAAAGATATTACGGTATTAAAAATGACATCTAAATCATCACCCACATATAGCCCTAACATAATATTTGATTCATTGATTTCTATATTATATATTAATCCAGATCTGTTAAAAATCGCTTCTATTTCTTTAATAATTTTCTTCACAGAAGGACATTTAAAAAATAGATGCTGCATCGTTTCATCGTTGTCTCTTATTTGACAGAGGTGGCACTTTCCGTTTGATAAATTCATTTTTTTCAATCTATGTTCTGTATAATTTATATTATGGAGACATTTCCATTGGAATTCTTTGACCTTATTAGTAACTTTGATTTTCTTTAATTTTGTCCAAATTTGTGTCCAATCAATATTACCACTGTACTGTTCTTCCCATTTAGTCTGACATTTTGGCTTTATATTTTGTTTAAAGATTCCCTGGATTATTTTTATTTTCAATTGATCAGGTGATATAGTTGTATTTGAATCATTAAAAAAAACTAGCTTATCGTTGATATTAAAGGTAACTAACTCTACGTTCTGGTACTATTGTAGTTTCACCTTTTAAGATTTTTATGAACTTTTCGGGGATTGCTTTTTTTATCTTAGAAAACTCTGAAATACAGTTTCTCCTATCGATTAATCAATTGTATATATCTTGACAACGTTTAAAATTTTTATTATTTGAATCCCATATATCATTTATAGTTCGTAAGTTACTTTGCAGAAACGAAGTAAACACTATTGGTTTGTTTTTAAATGTTATTGAAGAGTTACAAAATATTCTGGTTTTTAGAATGGAATCAATGTCATTATTACACAATTGAATAAGTTCCTGTAATTTTGACCATGATTGGATACATATTTTGTAAAAAAATGGTAATATATTCAAATTTAGAGTTGATACATTAAAGCACTTGCATACAACATATTTTTCATTAAACTTGATGTCTAACTTACGGAGCCAATACTTACCAATCGCATTCCAACTTTCTAATGGTTCATGTAAAATTCGGTATATAAGCTTAATTCTTTTACTGTCAATAAATTCTTGTATGTTAATCATACCCATGCCCCTTTTTTCTACTCCCAAACAGCAAACTTTCCTTTCTATTTGGTTAATGCCCCCTCCCCAGATAAAACCCCAAACCAAAGTTGTTATTTCTTTTATATATTTTTCTGGTATTCCCCGTATTTCAATCTCGTAACCACAAAGAGAGATCAAGAGATTTTTCACTATTAAAGTTTCACCTGTATATGTCAAGTTTCTACTTTTCCAAACATGGACACAATTTTTCATTTTAACAATTATTGATTTCCATATTTCATCATTTTGTATATTATAACCATGATGAATGCCAAGAGTTTTAACATGATCCTTTGTCCAAACTATTTTTGTAAACTTGGGTCTTTTATTTTTTGCCGATCCAATATACATACCTTTTGTCTTTTCATAATTGACCTTTGAACCAGAGGCCTTTTCATATATAGTTAAAATATCAAAAGATTTTTTGACAGATTCATCATTTTTATTAAATAGCTGAGTGTCATCTGCAAACATGCAGAGTTTAGTCTCGATATATTCCCCATCTTTCCCCCTGGTAATTCGACCCCTTGTATATCACTATCCCCCCTTATAGCACAGGCTACAGGTTCGGCCTGTAGAATGTAAACAAGAGGCGCTATTGGACACCCTTGCCTACAGGACCTTGAAATATTGAAATATTTCGACACAAAACCATTGGTCTTGATACAAGTTTGTGCATATTTGAATAACATTTGAACCCACTCCCTAAATTTTTCCCCAAAGTTAAATTTACTTAATACATGATCCACCCACCCCCATTCTACCCGGTCGAATGCTTTTTGTTGATCTAAAAATATTATGATACCTTCTTCATCTTCACGATCTGTATATTCTATTACATCTTGTATTAGACGGTTAGCTTCACTGATATTACGACCTTTTACAAATCCCTTCTGGTCCGAATGTATCAATTTTGGTAAAACAACTTTTAATCTCTCTGCAAGAATTTTTGCAATTATTTTGTAGTCACTGGTCTCCAGTTCCGTATATCTTCCCGCTCCCCACTTTTATGTAAAAGAGTAAGAACCCCCTTATATTGTGAAGAAGTTAGTTCTTTTTTATCGAAAGTATCCTTTACAAGCAGAAAAAATTCGTCTTTTATTTGTTCCCAGTGAGTTATATAAAACTCAGAAATTATTCCATCCTCACCAGGTGATTTATTTGGTTTCAAAATTTTTAAAACATTTTTGATTTCTCCTATACTTACATCCATTTCGAGATTTTCTTTTTCATCCATATTTAACTTACTTTCAATATGTTGCGTTAGTTTATTAGCACTGTTTTCATCCCATCCCTCAGTTGTAAATAACTTCGAATAAAATTTTATCTGTTCGTCAATTATTGAATCTATATCATATTTATACTTACCTTCTGTGTTTTTAATTCGATTCCACATTTTGTTTTCTCCCTGGTTTTTTTCAAGTTCAAAGAAATATCGAGTTGACCTTTCCCCTTCTTCCGCCCATTTTATTCTTGAACGAATTTTTGCGGCTTCCGCTTTTTGTGTATAATATTTTTTTATTGAATTATCTAATTCTAGTATCTTACCTTTTATGATATCGCCGTCATCTGTACTAGATTTAAGATCTTCTAACTGTTTCTCAAATTTTTCTATGTCTTTTTTACTTTGACCTTTTTTTAATTGCTTACTTATTTGCATTGTTAAATATTTGATTTTAGTCTTTGTAACATCCCACCATTCTTGAATATTTCGGAACCTTCCTATCTCGTTCTTCCATATACCCCACCAAGTATTGAATGCTTTTGTAAATAGTTCACTAGTTATAGTGTTAAAATGCATTGCCCAAATTCCCGGGCCCCTCTTAACGTCATCTAATTTTAATTTAGTGTATACCAAGTCGTGATCGCTGAATGGAAAGTGTTTTATATTAGTATCAAACACTTTACTACATAAACCATTTGAACATAAAATAAAATCAATACGTGATTTTGAATTTCCCCTTTGAAAAGAATATCGTTTTTTATTTGGGTTAAGCTTTCTCCATGCATCATATAAATCATACCTAGTAATAAGATTTTGTAGTTCTATTTTGCCAATGTCGTCCGTCCGTCGATTGAGATATCTATCAATCTTTTTATCAAGAATACAATTAAATTCTCCCAAAACAATATTGTAATGATAAATACTATCATCTTCATGGTTGTAAGAAATATTTTGAAAAGAATCGAAAAATTGTTTTCTATCACTGCATAGATTTGGAGCATATATATTAAAAATATGAAAAACTTAATTTTCTGTGTTTATCTCACATGTCAGTAGTCTACCAGTTAAAATTAATATCACAATAACAATGTTTACTTAAAAGGATAGCCACGCCCCTCGATTCGTTTGATCCACTTAACCATGCACTAGTACCGCCCCCTTGTGCTTTCCATTCACTTTCCCACCGGTTAATATCAACCCCCGTACAATGTGTTTCCTGTAAACAAATACAATCATATTTCTTTGATACTAGCCAATTAAACACCAACTCACGTTTTCTATTATCTCGTAGTCCATTAACATTAATTGTGACAAGTTTCAAGGACATTATCTAAACTATTTTGTCTGGGTATTTATTCACATGTAACTGACTAATTTTACCTTGACAGTAAACACATTTTAACCTTTTCATCAGCTGTGAAAAAAATTCACATTCACATGATGATACATATTCATTTTAAAATTGAGACAATATTTCCAAAAACAATTATAAATATCGTCACTGGATTCTTTTATATATACATATTTCAAATAATAATTCAATAAGCAATACAAATCATGCCAATACACATACATATAACATATATTACAGTTTAAAGAAAAACACGCCTGTTTGAAGGCTAAAAATTGTAAAGAAGTGGACATTATTATGTACAATCAAAATAATAGCATATAATAACACATTCAAATAGTAATTACCGTCTGTTTTTTTTTATACTTGATTGTAGGTGG
>MJUT01041061.1:923146-938458 GCA_002080005.1 Gigantidas platifrons | reverse complement strand
CCTGTCTATGACCGGAATAACTATTATATCATAGCTCACATCTTCATATTTAAGGAAGAAAAGAAAAAAATGACGATGCCAGTGCCGTGTGGAAACGCCAAACTAATTTGGAATTTTCGATGTATAAATTTTTATCGAAGAGAAAGAGAAAAATTTTGCATGATTTTTATGTTTTGTAATTCAAATTAAATATCAGTTAAAAACAGAACTTGGTTTTCTATAATCCTAAAATTATAATGTCTTAACGATATACGACATATACCGTTTCTAAAATACTGCAGTTTCGACTTGTGACGTTACATAGTCATCATCATCATATTTTTATAAGCCGGGAATCATGACACTTTATATACCCTGTTTGATACCTGAATAACAGATATACATTTTTTATTACGGATTTAACCATTGTTTTTTTTTATATACAGAACCCAACTGTATTGAATGTATTTGCGTCTTTTATTTTCATTTTTCGTATTTCTAGATATCCCTTTCCGTACCTCTGACATGCTTTCTTTAATGACGTCAAAATATTTATCACGTTATTTTACATGTATGAGGTCTCTTATAAAGGAAAATCTTGTATTAACTTTCTAAATCAATACAATTTCATATGTAGTAATTTTTTTAAACTTTATAAATATAACATTAATGTATCACAAAGCAAAACAACATTTTATGCGAAACCATTTCAATAATTTAAATGTTAACAACATGTAAACAAAACCTTGGTGTGGCCCCATGACGTTGAATGTTTTCAAGGCTCTTGAAACGTTGTGTTTATTATTATGTTCATCACGTTATGGCACAGCCGTGGAACATAGGAGTTTGCTGAATCGATCAGGTATTTGTGACGGAATTATATGTTGTAATATATTTTTGTTCATAAAGCCCTTTTGAGTATAAAAACAGCATTTAATTTGGCAAAAATACATGTATTTTTCCGTATTATGCTATTGATTCAGTGAAGCGGATTTTTTGTTGTCCATGTTGTTATCGTTTTTGGGAGACTGAAATATACAGGGGCCCCTCGACGGGATAGAAATATGTCTTATGTATACGGCTACAGACGAATACATAGCTTGATGTATACGGCTTGTTATCCAATCAGAATCCTTACATTTTTATGTGAGCTATAATATATGTAGATATATTTATTGCTTTTAAAAATATTCCAGAGAGGGGTGGGGGAAAGTCATCCCCATCTGAATCTGCATATGATTAGTGAAGGGGTGGGAGTATAGCCTAAGCTCATATTAACACATTTCAGGGGGCTTTCATCAAACTTTTCTAAAATCCTAAAAACCCTACTGATGTTCACCTCCTGTTTTATATTCCACAACATTGATTAGCTTTTTACCCATTAGACTTGAGGCTCTTTTTCAACTTTCTGGTACTGTATCAATTGAGGAGAAGCCATACATTTCACCAAAATGAAAAGAACAAACAAGCTTTCTTCAAATGCATCCCCTGACTTCGCAGGAAGCTCCATTCAAAAATATGTCTTTATGTCTTTTTAAAATTAGATTTGTATTTGATCTTACATAAAGTCTATTAAAGATGAAATAGTTGTGTGATGTTAATCAATGTACAGCAAATATTAGTTTGATAACTTTCATATAAATTTGTTTCTACTGAGTAAAAAAAAACTTAGAATATTGATGTTGTAGGAATTCCATTCAGTTTACTATCTCTGTATCTCACTGACACAACCATCTGTCTGTAGCATAATTATCTAAATTCTGATGGATATTGCCCAATTTATCTTTGTTGTGACATCATTTATTGAATATCATATGTATATTATTAATAATTCAGTTTCACTGGACAGCTACCAGAAATATAGTTTTATTTGTTTTTTTAGATTATTTCCTATAATTTTGTGTACCTATAGACAATTTTGAAAATGCAGTTTTGAGATTTTTTAACTTGCACCTAATCACTGGGAATGATGTTATTAGGAAATAGAGAATTGATTACTAAATGTGTAGATTGATATTGAGTCTTACCAATAGACTTGCACATTTCCGACTTGATTTTAAAACTATACATCTGCATTGTTTTCCTTTAAGGTGGGCAAAAAGTCCTCTTTTATGCAAAGTTCAATGAAATTAACATATACATGTATTTTCCCCCATAATCAGTACAAAATTTTAATTTTGTGTAACTAAAAACTTGTGAATTTTCTAGATGCTATAAATTTATCCTTTGATTTTTAACAAGCCTCAAATATCTACAAATTAAAAGAAAATTATAATCAAATTATTTGTCCTTTTTAGTATTGGTACCATTTTGTCTGTCGTAAGGGAAATAACACCTATAATAAATGTATTATATAATCAGTGAGTGAGTGATTGTTGTTTAACGCCAATTGAGCACTTTTTCGGCTATATCATGGCGAGAACAAGTTAATTTTCAATAAAATGATGATGAGGTCCACTTTGTTCTAGACCAACATTCTGAGTTAGGTTTTTATAGTGCTAACTCAATGAAACAACAGTCTGTGGGTAGAAATGTCGCTCCACTCGGACACATTATTTTGATTCTGAGCCAACCAGTATTTGCTCTTTCTCCTTAATGCTGCGTGCTTAGCGGAGAAGCAACAAATACCAATATTAAAGTTTTTGTTATGGCCCGACTGGGGCTCGAACCCATGATCTACCACACTCGAGGCGAGCACGCTAAGCATTACGCCACCAATGTAGTATATTATTAGGTCTATTAATAATAGGATGTACAATGTTTATCATATGTAGCCCTGCAAATGAAGCCAATGATTGGTTCTCTCATATAGTTAAGTTATGTGTTTGGCTGATATTGGGTCTTGTCTATAAGTACCATATTTCATTGACCTAGAATATGATGGGCTCCCGGTATAATACATGCATTTTAGAACAAGGGGTGGTTCTATCAGGATCAGAATAATGTTTTGTTCAAAATAAAAAAAATACTGGTGTTTACTGGATTAGAACAGACAAGTTATACACTGTATATGTATATGGTGAATGCTATGCTTTATATGTTATATGAAAATAATTATATCGGCACTAAATAATGGAAACACTTAATCACCAATGATACATGTATATATCACTTGGTCACTTAGACCATGATAAGCATGATAAATTCTAACAATTTGATCACCACAACCCTCATTGCCCTTATGTAGTGAAACCTGTCTTAGTCAAGCCCTGAATAAAATGGAGTAATGTTTCTGAATCTGAATAAATACGATGCAGGACCATCACTGGTATAAACGTATCGGTTAGAGAACTGCTGAATTAGTAGCAGGTTGGAAGTGCTTCTTTGAAGCACTCAACTGTCTTTGCTCGTGCTGTGTCCTCCGGTATTTTGTTCCAGCTTACAATAGTGTCAACAAAGAATGAATTACTATATTGGTTGGTTTTCGAAACTGGGACCGCGAATGATCTAGTATTGTTTGTCACTTGACGGTCGATAATGTTTTCTGCTACACAGTCTGTAAATTTGACGGATCTGATTTGACGTTGTGGTCTATTCTGTTTAATAAACGTATCAGGATCTATTGCTGGGACCAATCCCTTGACCACTTTGTACAGGAACACCAATTTGTACAGGAACACCAATTTGTACAGGAACACCAATTTGGCATTTGTTCTTCTGTCTTGTAATGTTGGTAGATCAAGATCTTTAAGCATGTTAGTAACTGCTCCCTCGTGTCTGCTTTTATAGTCCCCTGTTATGAAACGGGCGCCATTTCGCTGGATTCTTTCGAGCTTGACAATGTCTTGAGTAAGATAGCTAGGGGTCCCATACTGATCCATATTCTAGCACTGATCGGACGAGTGCAATGTATGCGGTCTTACGGCAAGATATAGGACCGTTTTTGAGGTTGCGACGCACAAATCCAGTGTAGAGCTAGCCTTACTGGCAGTTTTCGCAATATGTTTTGACCATCCTAAATCTTCAGACAACAGGATTCCTAGATATGGGTTTTCTGTTACTTGTAGATTGATTTGATTTGATTTGATTTTTGGTGTTTAACTTTTTTGTAATTTACAAAGCCGGGGGCGCGAACCCACGCCGTATTGGTGATATGCTTGTACGAGTTGTTAGATCCAACGACGTATTCTCATTGAGCCACCCGGGCCCTGTTACTGGTTGAAGTACTGTCTTTAAATAAAGTCCCATTGTAGGAAATATATGTTAATTTAACGCCTGCCTGTCTATTCCTAACACATAAGCTAGTCCCATTGTTGTTCGGGTTTTACTGAATTATATAATTAGTTGTGAATGGGTATAGTGACCTTTGTAAAAGACTAAGAAGACTGGTATACAATGGCTGTTATAATATGGTGGGTGGCCACAGGTTATCATGATAAACTTAGAGATCACTGGACCATTTTATTGTGATCATATCTGTAGTTTTTTTTACCACATGATTATTGTGATCTTGGTGATAAATATTATGAGATACATGTACATTATATGATAATGTTATATACTAGTATATACTCATGTGAAAAATGGACCATTCGGCATGGCAATGTATCAGGACAATTGCCAGTTTTATCAAAATTTCTTAAGGACAATTTGAGAAATAGGCGGGCAAATGTCCTGAGATAAAAAATTCTAGCTGAAACACTGCCATTGAGATTCCTTGGAGATTTTTTATGACCCCATCCCGACCCCCTACCCCTATTCTTTCCTGAATACAAGCATTAGTTTAATTATATCTTTTTTACTCAATTGTTTATATTTCCGTTCATTATAGAGTTTGCTACTTCTAGTTGATGATATTTTTAATTATGATTAGAAAAGTTTAATTTTAAACAGAATGTGTTTCATCGTTAAAGGATATTAAGGTTTGATAAAAGGGGGTAAGATTTTTATAAATTTTGTTTTGATTAGATGAAGAAGTGGCAAGTAAGGTACTTTATAATTATTTTGTATTGTTAGTCGCGTTAGATATTTTTTTTTTCTTTTGTCGTAAGGATTTCATGATATTTATTATCATGCGATTTCCATATATACACATGTATTTTATCGCGAAATTATGTTGTGTACATGTAGGTATACATGTGTAAAGGATGTGAAAGTTTTGTTTATATGTATGTTGTCATATTGTTAAAATAATGACAAACCTATTTTCATTTACATATTATACATATACATGTAGTTTGGCCCACTATATGAAAGTTGTTTAAGGTTATTACTGTACAGCTCCGTATGGCTATCTGTCAATCTAAAGGAAACTACATGTTTATAATGTATGGCTTGGCAGTGACCTTTATGGCCTGACATGGTAATACATGTATGATGTTCATTGAATTACATATAAATACTTATGTTATTTCTATAATTGAAATGAAACAATATAAAATACATACAATGTATTGGTAGGACATTAAAGATGAATATATACTGTAGCTATACATATATAGGTGATAAATATGATCTGGAGACAATTATGTTGTATTTGGGAATATCCATCTTCTGTCGACAATAACTTTCTATTTTCAGTTTCTTTCTTGTGCTTCATTTTATCTCTATCCAGTCCTCAAAATTGAAATTTGAATTTACTGGTTCGAATCAAATTCTTGAATTTATTTTTATATAGTTCTAAATGAAAACTGAAAAATTTACTGGTCCGAAGAAAGTTTTACTGGTCTTGGTTTTTTTTAGTATATGGATGTGGATAGTATTTTGCACATTGACTGTAAACATGACAATCTAGGTGCTAACGATAATGATTTAATAAAAACAGACAGTAAATAGGAAAAACACGTAAAATAATTAAAAAAATATGTCCATTAACCGAGTCCCTGTGTACTGGATCTTTTCAATTGACCTATTATACTTGTACTTTAATATTGTGATAAATTAACTTTGTATTGGAAGGTATCAATACAGTTAATTTATAGATCAAGAACTTCTCACCATTGTTCCTAAAACCTCCAAGGTAATAACATGATCCCCTATCAGATAGATTACATATTCATTACCTTGTTAGATGTCAAACATCTTATATCCCAGACCAATGTTTTAAACAGTTGACTCCAACAGGTTCTATTTTACATACATTTTACTTTAACATTGCAAATGTTGAAGAATAGAATAGTGTCTATCTTCCTTAAACATCAGTCAGGGTCTGCCCTTGTCATTATATATGCATGATGGTGATTATCCTTGCATGTACTTTGATGAATATTTATTTCATATTTTCAGGATTTTTCAAGTTTTGGTTGCATTACCGTAAACAGCCTTGTATTACCCACATTGGTGCATTATCTGCACTTCTTTTGGTACTTAATAATTTCTATTTTTATTTTTTTTCAGTGACGTTCCCATTGTGTCAGCCAGGGCTAATGTTATGTTATATGATGACCCTAATAAGAAATGGGTTCCTGCTGGAAATGCCCAGCAAAAAGGTCTATCAAAAGTACAGATATACAGACACACTGGCAATAATACATTCAGAGTGGTCGGCAGGAAAATAGCTAACCATGACGTTAGTAGCACCTTTTATTCACCTTTATTTATTTCTAATGTACTTAGGGCCATTGGCCATAATATTCAATATAGCCAATCTTAAAGGAAAAGGCCATGGTCTTGACAAGTTAGCGTGAAAATTTAAACGACAGTAAAAAAAAGACATTTGTGTTAATGAATGTTAAAAATAGTATACCGTATGGTAGAATTTGGTCATTGAAGTTGCCTGTTGCACCAAATAATGGGTATCGCCATTTTTCAAAACTCTCCAATGTGGAGGAGACAAAGCCTGAAAAGGGGCGTATCCATTCTCGGATTATACCTTCCCGTTACGTCACGCAATTGGTATCGTATATTATATCAGCATTGATCAGTTGCAATTTTATCATTAAAAATTATGTAAATCGTAAAATAACGTGGTATATATTTATCTTTTGATATTTACAAAATCATTATGACTTATGTTAAGCATTTTATTGCACTAAGTAACGAAGGGAAAGTGTGAGAAGATTTTTTGTATGTAATTACCGATCCGGACAGGACAACCTGTCAAACAATGATCATTGATCAGTGACCTCGAAAAACACGGGAAAGTATGACAGCATTGGGGACAAAAAAGAAAAAAAACATGTGTAAGCACAAAACCAGTTAAAAATGTCAGTTATTTAACCTACGGCCAATCACGTAAAACATGAAATTATACGTAGACCCTCCCCCGATACAAATAAACTCCTTTGTTTTATGAAAATGTAACATGGGATGGGAATATTAAGAACAAAATTAGAACGATATACATTTATAAACATTGTATTGCAGTTGATCTGATATTAAAACATAACCAAACGGGCACGATGTTGGGAAGAGTCAGATACATGTAGAAGACGAAATACATTTTTTAATTAAATGTACTCATCTTGAAACACACAGAAAACTATATATTAATATGTTAATTAATAAATATAAAAACTTTGCAGCCTTGTCAGAGAACACAAATTCATTTGGATGATGTGTTCAGAAGATAAAGCAGTTATTAATGTTGTTTTGAAATTAATATCATGTTTATTTGAAGAAAGATTAAAACTATTAAATAGAAATTAAAGTAA
Source organism: Gigantidas platifrons (assembly GCA_002080005.1). Lineage (NCBI taxonomy): Eukaryota > Metazoa > Mollusca > Bivalvia > Mytilida > Modiolidae > Gigantidas > Gigantidas platifrons. The sequence continues at coordinate 930,887 of MJUT01041061.1, read as the reverse complement.
ATAATTATATACCAATTTATTATGGGATTGTCTCCCCTAGACTAAAAAATAAAAATAAAAATATTCTTTTGGTGTTCCTGGTGGATAGCTTGTAGAATAACAAAATACTTATGTTTATGTATTTTTCTTTGTATATATGTATAACTATATGTAATCAATTACAATCAATCAATTGCAATTATTGTATAAAGTGAATGTCTGTTTTGTTTTGTATATCTGATTTATTGTATAATTATGCTGCCCCATTGTGGGCACTTTGATTAGTAATAAAAACACATTTCTATTTCTATTTCTATTTCTATTTCTGTTATTTATTCAACTAACATGATACTACTGAGTGACGTCACATGAAGAGGTGTCATGGCTGCTTACACTACGAATATTCATATTTCTAATTGGGTATATTAATGTTAATAAAGGTGTTTTTTTTTAATAATAAGTTATTTATGAATAACAAGTTATAATGAATTGAATTAAAACAACTTTTCAACTGACTGGTCTTTTCCTTTAACAATATGGATAACTCCTGGTATAACCCTTGTTTAGCCCTAGTAATTAATTATCCGTATAACAAGATCTCCGTCACAGAGTCAAAACTTACACACACAATGGACGTGTAGATTAATATGCAGTTAATGTGAACCAACTCCTGATGAAGGACAAGTAAGTAAATACCGATGCTATGGAAGGTGTCATCCAATGTCATCAAATATAGATTGTTCTTTTGACAATAACACTTTTAATGATTGCACATCGTTTTTATTTTTCAAGATCTTGAGAAATAAAAATGACATGCAATAAATCTTTGAAAGTGTTATTGTAAAAAGAACAATCTACATGTACAGTAAAACCTGTATTAAGAGGTCACCTTGGGACAAAGAAAAAGTTGCTTTATAAGACAGGTGACCTCTTAAAAGAGGTTCAATTTGTATCAAACTTTTGTACGACAGGACAAGAAAAAGATGACATTTTAATACAGGTGACTGCTTAATAGAGGTGACCGCATATGCAGGTTTCACCATAATTTAACTGAAACATGCCACAGAGTTTCACAAAAATTACCACAATGTGTACCAGTGTATATGGTAATGTGTCATCATCAGCAATTTACAATTGTTTTAACCCAGCTATGAACCCTGCAGATTCCAAAGAAAGGCTCAAATTTCTAATGTTGTAAGGGCATTGTATTGGAAAGTAGAAATTAAATATAAGTTGAAGAGTTCTAGTCTTAGCTGATGTGGTATTTGTAAGAAGATAGAGTGTTAACCTGGTAAATCATTAGACTTGTTTTAGAATCAATGACTATTGTTATAATGTAAATGAAATCAGTTGTCAGTAGAACCACAGGGACTTGCTCCCGGTGAATAAAAAGATCGACTATCCACATATATACACTAGACAAGGGAGATACAAATGTCGTCGGTAGCCACGCTTCAACTCATTTTATTTCCATTAATACCTTTCATCTCTCCGCTAGTCCTCCTTAATTCGTTTAACAAGATGTTTATCTAAGAATTACAACAGCAGTTACCTTGATTAAACCCTACTCGACTTCAAAAAATAGCTTTATTCACTCCAAATCATCCTTTTCAACATCCGATGATTACAAAAACGAAACTGACGACCTTGAACTTACGTTCGGGCTTACTCGGGGTTTTTCTTTCATGCACGATAACTCCAGTTCATTCACATTCAAAATCCCGCTTTTAATATATTAAAAGTTTCGCCAACAAATTCCCGCGGTTTTGCAACTGGAGTTATCGTGCATGAAAGAAAAACCCCGAGTAAGCCCGAACGTAAGTTCAAGGTCGTCAGTTTCGTTTTTGTAATCATCGGATGTTGAAAAGGATGATTTGGAGTGAATAAAGCTATTTTTTGAAGTCGAGTAGGGTTTAATCAAGGTAACTGCTGTTGTAATTCTTAGATAAACATCTTGTTAAACGAATTAAGGAGGACTAGCGGAGAGATGAAAGGTATTAATGGAAATAAAATGAGTTGAAGCGTGGCTACCGACGACATTTGTATCTCCCTTGTCTAGTGTATATATGTGGATAGTCGATCTTTTTATTCACCGGGAGCAAGTCCCTGTGGTAGAACATGGGCTGACACAGGAATATTACAATTGTATGTAGTATTTTCCTGGTCGAAATCAATTCCTCATAAAACAGTTCTAGAAGACCAGACCACAGGCACTTGTTTCTATCGATGGGGGGTCGACTATCAATGTATAATAAAAGAAGGTAGCCGACTCGGAAATATACCCCATCCGCTTCAAACACAATTTATACCATGTTCTTCGCGATTTCGTACGTTTTCCGCGTGTCTAGCGCTTCTCCATATATTATTCTTTCAAAATATGTCAACAAAGTTTATCTCCTTACGGTTCTCTCTCTAAAAATAGCAATCTTACCAGTAAAAATGTCATTTTTTTCAAGGTACCCTCGTCTCAATAGACACAACTTCCGGTTTTCTTAAAATAGTGAATTAATTTTCTGGAAAATAATAAAACCCAGTCTAAAAAATATATTCTTGCTTGTCTCACTTACATAAAAATATTCTTGATAATAATTTACCCTCAAACTTGGAAGAACTTTCCTACTTTAAATAATTCACATTTTCAAAAATAACATGGTGATAATGAAAAAACCAGAGAAAGATTATACGTCCATTTGTGTTTCTCGGGGTTTGTTTGTGTTATCACCATGATAGAAAACCGGAAGTTGTGTCTATACGACAGTTCGGAGTTAGTGGAAGAGTTATGTCCCGTGTCTAGCTCTTCCCCCCCGTTAAGAGTACATAAGGTGTACATCCGGGTCTCATTTCTGGACACTCTTTTTAAATGGCTGCCGCCCTTTTAGCTGTCATTATCAGCAGAGAAAACAACTTTTCCTTATATACCTTACTGGGTAGTGGTTGCGTGTTAATTTCATATTCTATGTAATCACTGATCATTGCCTGGCTAGGTTAGGAGTATTCATCAGAAGCTGAAACTGCAGATAAAGAAACTCTGTAGTATCGCCGCATCGGATGTAATGGCAATGTTCAAATTTAGTTACCGTAGATGACACTGATCATTTCAGGTGTAAAATTACATGCTTTATGAAAAAAAATTTGAGGAGACTATATTTAATGAAAATGATTGATATTTTATGATTGTAGTTATCGCATTAAAAGAAACATACTTTTTTTTTACGAAGGTATTTTCCCTGTATCAATCACAGGCGCTTGGGGACAGGAACATTTTTTTGGTGAATATTTTCTTTTTTATACGTAATTGGTACCCTACTGTGCATGTCTAACCTGATTTATTCGATTTTATACACTTTCACATAAGTTCAACCCCGTATTTTCTATCAAATACTATAAAACAAAATTTTATAGTATTTGATAGAAAATATGGGGTTATGTGAAAGTGTATAAAATCGACTAAAACCAGGTTAGACATGCACAGTAGGGTACCAATTGCATATAAAAAAGAAAATATTCACCAAAAAAATGTTCCTGTCCCCAAGCGCCTGTGGTATCGATGTTAGATTTACAGTAACATAATATACAGACAAACCAATTATTATTTGTCATATTAGAAAAAAATACATAAATAGCTGTGGGTATTATTTTTTTAAATATTTTCCTGCATCAATGCATCGATTGACAGCTGAAATACTCAAATGCTGCGTCGTTGGCAACACCCACGGCAGCCATATGAAAAAACGTCCAACGGTGGGAAATAAACTTTACAAAAGACTTTTTAACTCCGAAGTCCTGTATTGAGACGAGGGTACTTTTGAAAAGATGATCTTTTTACTGGTAAGATTGCTATTTTTAGAGAGAGAACCGTAAGGAGATAAACTTTGTTGACATATTTTGAAAGACTAATTATGTAGAAGCGCGAGACACGCAGAAAGCGTACGAAATCGCGAAGAACATGGTATAAATTGTTTGAAGCGGAGGGGTATATTTCTGAGTCGGCTACCTTCTTTTATTATGCATTGATAGTCGATACCCCATTGATAGAAACAAGTGCCTGTGGACCAGACTTATCCTGGACTTCGTATGACCTACTTATCAATGCGCGGATGTAGTTCTTAGTCGTTTAAGTCATTTAAATTGCTCATTTTTCCATAATTTTGAAGTAATATATTTTAACTTTATAAAAATATAGAACTAAGGAAAATACAATTATTTTTAATTTCAGAAGCAAACCTCCTTAAAGTAAAAATTTTCAATAAGAAATTACTACGCACCCTTTCGCTTCATGGTCGCAATTTTGACCCACAAGACTTAAATGAATTTAATAACAGTAGACATATTGATTTTTATTTGCTAAGACACCTTGCAATTCAAAAATGTTGATATGACAATTCAAAAATGTTGATATAAAACGAAAGGTAATTCTGCTATGACATGTTCGTGATTGAGTTTTAAGTAATTGTTTGTCTGAAGCGTGACCTACTTTGTAGGGGGTTGTGTAATGACTAGAATGTGTTTACTGAAAGTTTCTACAGTGCCCCTTCACAAACCGTTGTGTCAATGAAACCTCCCATTAATATGCATGGTCATCGCTATGAAAAGAATAGCATCCAAAAGTTATCAAATTATTGCTTGCATATTATTTTTTGCATAGATAACAGATAGAAATTAAGGTCCAGAGTTATTTCCCTTTGTTATTACCTTAGATTACCTTAGATCCTCTTCTGACTGTAGGTCACCTGTTGTGTCCTCTATTGTCAGCTCCTCGTCAATCATTTTACTTTGGCCATGTCCGCTGGTTATTATCTCATGTTTATAGTCGTATTTCCTCTCTTGATTTTCCCACTATCTATCCAACCTAGATTCAAACGAGTTTATAGTTGGTGCATTCACAACTGATGATGGTAAATCGTACCACTTTTCAACTGTTTGTTGTGTAAATGAGTTTTTTCTTACTTCTAGCCTTGATCTTCCTTTATACATTTTCAAATTATGTCCCCTAGTGTTAGATTCTTTACTTGTTGTTAAAATTGGCTACTTGCTCATCATATTTTCCTGACTGTTAATATCTTATATAGTTCTATCATGTCGCCTCGTGATCTTCTGTAGGCTAATGATGGCAATTTTAATTTCCTTAGTCTGTCTTCATATGATAGGTTTGAAAATCCGGGTATTTGCTTAGTGGCTCTGCGTTGAACATTTTCAATGGATTCTATATGTTTTTTTTTCAAATATGGACTCCAAACTTGGTTTGCATGCTCCAGGTGCGGTCTTACATGCGCCATATACAATAATTTAAAAGTCTTACTGTCCATATATTCCATTGTTCTACGTAGTACACCCATGATTGAATTAGCTTTGTTTATCTTTTCTGTTATATGTTGATTAAATGTTAACTTATTGTCTATCGTCACACCGATGTCCTTTTCCGTTTCAACATATTCCATAGCTGGTAAACTTTCTTTCAAGGTGTAGTCCATTTTGTCAATATTTGATCTCCCAATACGCATTACTTTACATTTTTCAGGGTGAAAACACAGTAGCCACTTATCAGACCAACTCTGTAGTGCATGTATATCGGACTGCAGTTCTGTACAATCAGATTCATGATAAATACCTCTGAATGCCCAGGGGCCCGGGTGGCTCAATGAGTTAGGTCGTTGGATCTAACAACTCATACAAGCCTATCACCAATACGGCGTGGGTTCGCACCTGGCTTTGTAAATTACAAAAAAGGGTGCACTCGACTTGCAGCCGCATGTGATAAAGTTTACCAGTTACTTGCCCATGGTCGGTGGTTCTCTCCAGGTACTCCGGCTTCCTCCACCACTAAAACTAGTCGCCATGATATACATGTAGCTGAAATATTGTTGAAAGTGGCGTTAAACACCAAAAATCAAATCACCTCTGAATGCCTTTGTATCGTCGGCAAATAAAAAAGTTTCAGTATTTTCACTTGTCACTTCGGGCATGTCGTTGATATAGAGAACAAACAATATAGGCCCTAGTACCGAACCTTGCGGTATTCCACTAGACACATCTTTCCATTCTGATTCTTCTCCATTTACAATAACTCGTTGTTTCCTTCCTAATAGAAATGATCTTATCCATGCATTATATTGGTCTGATATTCTGTACTTTTCTAGCTTGTGTAACAATCGTTGATGCGGTACCTTGTCGAATGCTTTCATGAAGTCGCAGTATACCACATCAATGCATCCTCCAGAGTCAAGTATTTCTGTCCATTTGTCTAGTACATGTAGAAGTTGGAGTACTGTCGATCGCCCACTTATGAAACCAAACTGTTTATCACTGAAAAGTTTATTCTGTTTCATATGTTCTATAATTTCTTCTTGCACAAGTGATTCCATCATTTTACATATAATGCTTGTTAAACTCACTGGTTTATAATTTCCCGCTACTTTCTTATTTCCTTTTTTAAAAAGAGCTGTAATATTTGCGCATTTCCAGTCTCTTGGTAAAGTGGCTGTATTTATAGATGCTTGAAATATAGTTGACAATGGTTTATATATAATAGTTGCCTTCAAGACTCTTGGATGTAGTCCATCAGGGCCCAGTGATTTAGATGTATTTAATTTATCTAGTTTTTTCTTCACTTTATCAATACAAATTTTCATTTGACTCGGCGGTGTTGCATCAATCATTTCAATTTCTGGCATTTCAGTATTATTTTCTATCGTGAAAAAATCGGCTAAAACATTAGCTTTCTCTTTATCTGTTGACGTTGACTCACTTTGACTAATATCTTTGAACAAGTCTGGTATACTAGATTTGGTTTTGATTTTCGACTGGGCGTATTTCCAAAATTTCTTTTTATTTAGTTTAACATCTAATGCAATTTGTTTTTCATATTGTTTAGTAACTTTCCTGGTTATAGTCCGCACTTGATTTCTCACTTTGCAATATTCCTGGTAATCTTTACCATCTCTAGTGTTCAAATATCTAGTCCATAATCTCTCCTTTCTTTTTATCTTTGATAGAGCTTTTCNTTTTCGACTGGGCGTATTTCCAAAATTTCTTTGGATTTAGTTTGACATCTAATGCAATTTGTTTTTCATATTGTTTAGTAACTTTCCTGGTTATAGTCCGCACTTGATTTCTCACTTTGCAATATTCCTGGTAATCTTTACCATCTCTAGTGTTCAAATATCTAGTCCATAATCTCTCCTTTCTTTTTATCTTTGATAGAGCTTTTCAGTTTAATGGAACTGGATGATTGTCCTTATTCTTTCTTTTTCCAGCTTGATTTATTATTTTGGTTGGAATACACTCCTCAATTGCAGATTCTAACATTTCTCTGAATTTACACCATTGTTTCTCTACATCTTGATTATATCCATTTAATAAACTATCCCAATCTATATCTAACAGTTTCGACAATTTATCGTAATTTCCCTTGTCATATTTATAACGTACTCTGCTTCTACTGTCTATATCCTCGTTTATAGTACATATAAAGTCAATAACTGAATGATCACTTTTCCCTAATGGCAGGTTTATGTTAAGCTCACTTATTCTCCCCTGATGCTTCGTCGAAGGGGACTATAGAAATGGGTGTTGTCCGTCCGTCCGTGTGCTTGGTTTCCAGATGATAACTTGTGAATGAAAAGTCAGATTGAAGCAAGGTTTGGTATGTAAGTGTATCTTATGAATATCTAGGTCAAGTTCGATAATGACAATTTTTCGACAATTTTTACTAGAGTTGTGCCCCTTTTTATACCTCAAAATTGCTAAATATTTGGTTTCCAGA
>MJUT01041061.1:910924-921400 GCA_002080005.1 Gigantidas platifrons | reverse complement strand
CATAACGATGCTTTAAATCTCATTTAAGCATGATGCGTTTTAAAGCGTTTCACCGACCACGCGATATAAGAGAAAAACGGATGCGGTTGTTTTTTCTGTACGAACAGCGCTACCGCATTAAATTTTTTTTTTTTTACTATTTTTGCAAAAAAATCGGCAATGCGGCAACAAATTTCCACATGCGGGTGGGCCTGAGAACCAAGAAATTAACTTTGTATGGCCTTATAATATTATGCTTTTATGGGTTGTCTCCCCCTTGACCTTCAGAGTCACAGTGTGTCTCCAAAACTTTTTCTTTTTCCTTTTTTCTTTTTTTTGTATTGTCTTAATATGTCTTCAAATTACATTTAATTATTACAAATCATATGTGTATTTTATGTTCCTTAATTTGTAAATGATTATTCTGCCCAGTACTGGGCTCCATGATTGGAAAAAATAAATATCTTATCTTATAGATTCTATAAACTTAAATTCTATACTATTTTCATTACAGTTCGTACTGTTATCTATCCAATTAATATTAGGAAGATTAATATCACCAAACAGTATTACTTCATAATAATGTTTCTTTACTGATTCCTCCATAAGTTTACACAAAAGTTTAAAATTATTGTCTGAACTTGTTGGGCTTCTATACAATGAACCAATTAATACCTTTTTCTTCCCTTCAACTTCTATCTCGCATAACAGATTTTCTTCCAATTCAATGTTATTAAATACAACTGGCGAATATTTTAGGGAATCCTTAATGTACATAATCATCCCTCTACCTGGTGATTCTCAACTTAAGTTTATACTCATAAGTTCATAACCGTCAATGTTATATTCTGGTAACTGAATTTCACGTTTAAAGTTTTTACCTCTGATATTGCTATAACTGATGGTTTACTCTCAATCTTAATTCTTGTAACTTACTCTGGGTCAAAGTATCTGAATTTGTAAACAAAACATTAAAACTATTTACATTCTGTACAGTCTTATTCTTATTGGTTATACTTGAAATAAACCAAATTTAAAATATATGCCATTTACAATATTTTATTATCAAACAAAATAAAACCACTTAAGTTTAATCAGAAATAAAATCATGTCTACTTAAACTGAAACAAAGACAATATTTAGCAACAACCAGTTCTATATACATTACCTGTAGAAAAACACACATGCGTAAATAGACATCCATTACAATACAAAAGTTTTGAAAAACTTCACAATACTTTTTATACCAGTATTGTGGTCGGCAAAGTCAATTGATCTGCATCCACAGTCTCGTAAAAGCAGACTTGTCCACGGAGTCTCGTAATTTTTAAGCAGACTACCCCAGAGCTGGAAATAGCAGACGTTTCACTGAGTCATAAATTAAACAAGACACTTTGCACTTCAAAAATGTTGATATAAATCGAAAGCTGGTTTCTTTGTGTTCAGTCAAAAAAATAACTTTTTGATGAAATTAATTCGTTTGAAATTCTATTAAAATATATAGGTCTTTGTACAATGTAGATTAGTCTCGTGACAAATTGTCTTTCAAATGAAGACATACTGTTATGACCTTTATTGCTATAATTTTTTAACAGAAACGAGAGACATATCCTTATTAATTGTGACATCGTTTCTATTTTTTTTTAGCCGAATATCAACAATGTGTATATTCTTACTGTTCGTGTTCAACTGACAGGACAGCCAATAATACATTAAAACTGAAAAAAGAATTGAGAGCAAAATTTTCAACAAACCGTCATACCAAAGATTTTTCTTTTGACATGGTAGACGCAGTGCCGTCTTAACGTATGGGGACGCAGGGCAATTGCCCGGGGGCCGGTGAGCATAGGGGCCATGTTAATCTATGCACATGTATGCTGTGTACCGTTTATACACTGATTGTGTTGAAAGTACCAATACAATAAGTATATGTTTAATTTTACCGACATTTAGTTTTATTCCTGCGAGTGGTTGTGTAGGTAGGGGTCCCAGTGCACTACCTTGACCGGTGGGGGCTATCAATGCTGTTAAGACGGCATTGGGGTAAACAATCTCAAAAATATTCAATTTACTATGGATTGAATGCTACATTGTAGCTTTTTAGCCAAATGAATATACCTTTTAGAAAACTGTCATCTATAAGAATTTCCATAATATTTATATTTTTCATGCTGACACAATAATACTTATTATTACCTAATTGTAAATTTGTTCTTGTTTATTAAGTAACTACATATTTTTGCGTTTTTTTGCTCCCCTGTGATCTATTGACGCATCAATAGTCTTCAAGAGACTATTGCACGACAGACTATTGAACTGACCTTTGAACCGTTTTTTCATTGGACAACAAATTTCAAAGCTTCAAAAATTTCAAAAATTTCAAAAATTTTCAAAAAATTAATAAATTCTAAAATAAAAAAAAAATTTAAAGTTCAAAATTTCTAAATTTTCAAAAAATTTTAAAAGTTCAAAAATTTCAAAAAAAAATCCAAATTTCAAATTTTTTTAAAATTTCAAAAAAATTCAAAATTTTCATAAGATTTCAAAAATTTCAGTTTTCATAAAATTAAAAAATTCTAATACATGTATTTAAATAATACTATTGAAAAACATATGTAATATAAAAATTAAGGACTTTTTACTCTGTATTCCACTTGTGTATTGTTATCTAATTCAACAAATAAATCATTTTCATCAGTTTTTCTACAATATATGCATGGATATATTTAAGTCATGGCCGCTACCTTGCTTCTGTTTAATTAGGAAATAAAACAGTTATTTAATGGGTGTGGATGCAATAGACCAAACTATTTGTCTATTGCATCCACACCCATTAAATAACTGTATAATATTACAGGGTCCATATCGAATCCCCAGGTAAGGTAGAAAAAAGTCTGACACAGAGAAAAAAAAATGAATGGATAAACAACAATACTGATGTTTTCCGAAATTGTAAACTAATTCAAGACCATGCACACATCATATTTATAACACTCAGTGGTATAATGATATAAAATAGACCATCTGATATAGATTTTAATCCATATCTCTTCTTGTTAGTGTTACTTTACATGCTGTATCTATGGAGTACATGACTTTCAATATTTTTCAAGTCTACCAGTACTTCACTATTTAAATAATTGGCAGCTCTTTTTAGATGGTTTTTAATGGTTAGTTTATTGATTGTTGTTTAATGTCAAGTCAGCAATATTACAGCTATAATAAGAACATGTTTACAACATGTTTACAAGCAATAGATGATGTAGGTCATGCTAGAATGGACCTAGACCTATAGATTGTTATTATGAATTCCACAGGTGAAAAGGGGGAGATGCATTGTTTAACATACATATAGGATCCTACAAGAATATGAATAAACAACTTTTTCTCAGAAATTGCAAATTTGATTGAAGAAAATCTGTACATATAACCAATTCAAGTGATCCTCTAAAGAGTTTTGTACTTTATGTTATACATAGCTTTACTGTCTCTGCTTAATATATATTTCCTAAGACCTATACTTTTCAACAGACTGTAGTGAATTTAAAAATATGAAGTGGATTTGCGGATATTATTTCATTGTTTTAAGTAGGCTATTCATGTGAGAATTATCATTTCCCTTTCGTCACAATGTATAATACAATTTGCATTTTAGCACATTCTGGAGTTTTCATTGGATTACAGGTAATGAGAAATGAAATGGCTTTGAAATTCTAATCAGAAATATTGTCACAGATTATTGTACCTTTTCAATACTTTCCATGGAACTATGTGCCCACAAAATTGTACGGTTGTATTATTGTATAGATCAGTATGTAGTTGTCATCATTGACCTCTGTAGACACAACGCTTTCTATAAAAAAAATATTTTGTTTATAGTTGATTGATTTTACTGAAATTCTAACACAGGTGTCATTGGCACAGAATAAAAGTTGGGATTTATTTGGGGGGATTCTAAATGACCCACTTTGAGAACAAGAGACCTAAGGTGAAAAAATGGGGGTTTGTGTTTCTTTGGATGTGCACCTGGAGCATGTAATAATTTTTCAATCAATTTGGATGCTTTTTTTTCTATGTTCCTAATAAAATGAAACTCTTTTAATGCAGTTTTCCAACAGATACATGTATATGATCTTTACTGTTTTCAAGATACAATGTGGTCATAATGTTACTGACAAAACAATTTTCCTTAAGGTTCCTTTTGAAATTTCCTTCTTGTAATTTCAGATAGATTTGATGTAGCTCATATGGTTTCTGATATAAAAGGGGTCAAAGGGAGTCAGAAATGGACCAATGGCAATGCCCAAAATTATTAAAGTCCTGTATGGAGTGTTCCAACAGATTTGTTGTAGCTCTTACTGTTTGAGATATTAATGGGAAAAGACCAACTTCCAAATATATTTTGTATTTTAGATCTAATTTTAATGGCATTTTTTGGGGTCTAAATTCCTTATAAAATTCTTTTCTGCACTTCGAAAAGATTCTGTGTAGTCATCACTTTTGCTGGATCAAAGTATTTTTTCAATAAAACTGATGCAATGCCCAGCATACTCCTTTATTGTGAAACTGTTAATTGTACTTTTCCAATGAACTTGTATCATTAATGTAAATTAGTAGACAAATACCTTTACCTACACTCTATCTTTCTGCTAACCATATAATACAACCATGAACCTACTCGTAATTCGTCCATCACTAGTCAGTATTCTTGAAGCATTTTTTTTACTATAGTGGACCTTTTCTTGTAATTTCACATGACATTATTTTTCTTCTCTTTAATAACATTTTGTGTTTATAGGTAGTTATAAATTGCTCTATATCAAGGACATTGAAGTACAACCGGTCTACCGCAACATTCCACCAATGGAGAGATCAAGGACAGGTTTATGGTTTAGATTTTGCAAACAAAGAAGATTCCAAAAGTTTTGCTCAAGCCATGAAATCAGCAATCCATGCAATGAATCGTAAGTTTTATAAAGTAAATATGGTGGCAAATATTTGTTTAGACTAGTAGCAAAAGGGTTGTGAAAGACTAATATTTAGTACATGCCTAGCATGGACGGTCCTCTATAAAGATTGCTCATTTCGTCCCGATCCATTAATGTACCGGTACATGGCTGCCATAGGCCATTCTTGTTTCTGGTTGGTCAATTTCTAAAAAATATTTTCATCTGATACCATTTAGCCTGTACAAAATTTCCATTTGCACCACAGGTACTTCTTGTGATTGGCCAATTACAAAAAATCTTCTCTAAAACTATTTGTCCAAATTAATTGAAATTTAGTAGGAAACACCTATGGAATGTTCTGTATAAAGTTTCCTCCAAAGAGAATGACAGGTGAGTGACACAGGCTCAGCCCACTGAGCCTCTAGTTTATCTGTGAAATCATTAATGTCCGATTGATCAATGAATCTACCAAGTATTTGAGTATCAAAGGAGAGTACACGCTAAGAGCTGCTGTCCGATTGATCAATGAGTCTACCAAGTCTTTGTGTATCAAAGGAGAGTACACGCTAAAAGCTGCTGTCCGATTGCTCAATGAGTCTACCAAGTCTTTGTGTATCAAAGGAGAGTACACGCTATGGGTGAAGACAATTTTTCGCTAAAAATTCATTTGGAATACGGTGGTACCTTTACTAAGCAATTCATGCATGTTTCAAGTCAAAATATGTTCCCAACAACTAGAAATCTGTAAATCCGTGTGCATTTTTTTCGTCCTCACCATTGTTGTGGAGACTAATTAACTTTCGGTTGTTTTGGTCCGATGATTGCTGATCAAGAAAAGATAAACGGGTGTGTTCGATTTGCGTTTCAATTATCTCCCTTTTTGAAACCTGGCTGTCAAAAGTAGACATTTATTTTTATGTTGATATGTTTTATTGATATATTTTGTAATGATAAGGCTATTTGTAATATATTTATAGTATTTAAACATTGACAACCTTCTTCAAATAAAATTTGTTGAGAAATTTTCAGAATTAATATAATAAACATACCATTGTCAAGGCGACGAATGTTTTATATAATATTTAATAGTTACATTTTCAACTTGTTCAAGGAACCATTAGCTATTAACAGTATGGCCTGCTTAAATTTAGTATAACTTTTGATCCTGCTTCTATTGGAATAGTACCCAATCTATTTGTTTTTGGGATAGCTTAAAATGAGACACTAAATTTTGTTAATTTTCGGCTTTGAATTTAGAATGCTTTAAAATATAAACTTTTTGTTAGCTGCTCACCACATCATGTTTTTCTGGGTTGATTTTTTATATTCGAACCTCAGTGCTACCTAGGTTATTTTTGATATTGGTATTTTACAGTGGTTTATGTGTCTATTTTTTGTGTGTGCAGTATTCATTTGAAGCCTTTACAATTGTTGATTTTTATGTTCTGTTATATCATGCCTTTTGTTGACTATATAAAGTATTGAAAACTTATTAGCCTTAATTTCTATTGCCATAAGCTCGAATCCCAGTGGAACAAATCTGGATATGTCTAAATCTCATTTTGTATCCATTGAAATCCATTGGAACAAACCTGGATATGTCTAAATCTCATTTTGTATCCATCGTCAACTAATTCAATCACTTTCTGTAACAGGAGCGTGTTTAGATATGTCTCGCTTGGTGGTTGCCAAGCAAAAACCTCACAGACAGACAGACACAGGATCAAAAGTTATACTTTTTTATATTTCAAACATCAAAGTTATACTGAGATTTTTATATTTCAAACATTACACTAAAGTTATACTTTTTTTTTATTTTTTAAAGTTAAAGTTATACTAAGTAGGTCATACTGTTAATAGCAAATGGTTCCTTGAACGAGTTGAAAATGTAAACATTTAGCATTATATAAATCATTCGTCACCTTGACAATGGTATGGTTATTATTTTAATTCTGCAAATTTCTTAGCAAATTTTATTTGCAGAAGTTTGTCAATGCTTAAATACGATAAATATATTACAAATAGCCATATCATTACAAAATATATCAATAAAACATATCATAAAAATAAATGTCTACTTTTGACAGCCAGGTTTCCAAAAGGGAGATAATTTAAACACAAATCGAACACACCCGTTATACAATCTCCCCGAAAGAGTTCAAATCTTGGGTCACGCACATATCATTTGCATTACTGTTGTTAACAACAGTAATTATCTGCTGTCAAATATTTTGCGATTTGCTCATAAATTCTGCTTTTGAGCAGATTTTTAATGTTATGGAGTTGATTTTAGTTAAATTAAGTGGCATATTAAGTAAAAATATTTCATCCAAAAATTTTATGATATTGTGGTGTAATATTACTTTAATAAATGGCTGGTTTATATTTACAATTACTACAAGTACTGGTTATCAAAGGACAAAGAGAAAAAGTCTTTTGAATTACTACTGGTAGTCACAAATCGAAGTAATACATGTCTTTAAAATTAGTATCCGTGGGGACAAGACAGAGAGAAAATAAAATATTTTAAATTACCATTAGATGATAGATACCCTGTGACACTTTATTCCTGTTCCTCATGACCTAGATTTCCATCAGTATCTTTGTTGTTTTTTATTCTGTTGTTTTGAGCTTTGGCAGGAGTTGCTTGTGTTTTTTCAGTATATTATATTGTCCACCAAATAATATTACAATTCAACACCTAATTTTCAGATCAATGTCTAAGATTTCGGCAAGTGTTCACACCTAATTTTCAAATCAATGTCTAAGATTTTGGCAAGTGTTGACAAATAAAAGAAAAGAAAATGTATGGAATGCCAACCTGAGCCATAAATCTTTTCTATTTCCTTTCTCAAAACTGAGATTTTTTTTATGATTTTTTATTTGTTTGCAAATTATTAATACATGTGTGTGTTTTACTGTATGTATGTTATATAAGTTTGAAAACAATAAAGTTATTGTTAATATAAATTATTTTCTAATAGGACGTCCTTCATCATGTTCACTGGCTATGAAGAATACCGCTCAGGATAAAATACTAGTATCCTGCCAGTCCATGTTAAAACTACCAACAAATTATGGCTTCCATGATTTTTTTCTTAATTAAATTCCCTAATTACATGTGGAACATAAGTCTCTAATCATCCATAAAACAAATGAATATGAATAGTTGTAAATCCAACTACCATATGATCATGTTCACGCCCAATGACGGCCCCATATAAAAGATGTAATAAAAAACATTTATTATTTCGTAGCTTTATAATCGACCACTAAATTGACAATTTTGTTACGTATGCCATATGCTTAAGCATCTTTCCTACTATTTTTACATTGTTATGTGATATGTCTTGGAAANTGGAAAGCAATATTTTTCACAATAATTCAAGTTGTACTTGACAAATTTAAATGTTTTTTATTGTTGTTTTGTTTCAGAATTGGCAAAGCAGCAACAACATGCACAATCACAACCACCACCACCACAAAAACCAGCCATGTCAGCTGAACCAGAACGGTTAGTAGTAAACTAGAATGAAGGTCATAGTTCTTGTCAATAAAACATTTTTATTTTATTTATTGTAAAGACAATATTGGCAGCTGTGATAGATTGGTAAATGTTCTACATAATCTAATACAGTTATAGGAGAATGAATAGACTGGCTAAGCCAGTCTCCCACCTCGCTAAGCGAAAAAGAAGAAAAAAACCTAAAAAAAAATAAAAATATTTGGGAGGAATGCGGGACCCAAACATTTTAAATTTGGCATTGATCAATTATACTTGGGAAAAAATTACGGGACCCACCCTCACAATGTGCATAGCCTTGTCGTGGCGTGGAGGCTCTTCCATATTCTACTAGTCCATGTGGATTATGGTTGTCTAATATGAACATCCGGATATTTTCCTTCCCATTTCCGACTTGTGTTCTACAAATAGTTTTCATTGTTTACAGCACATGCATCGACATTGTATACATAATAAAGTAACCCCCAAAAACATTATAAATATAAAAATATGGTTGAAATTAACTTATTAACATTTGTACATTGTAATTTGAATACTATGAACTGTATAAATACGCTAAATACCTACCATACTTTAATGGATGCCATTACTACTGGAACGAGGAAATTTTATATTTTGTGACGGAATTTAATATTTGTGATATAATATGATTTTTTTTACATCTTAAAAGCAATAATAAGTCATATTTAATCATTTTCAATCTTTATTTCTTTATATAAATCGATTTTTAAAGACATCTCTTTACCAGTCTTTGTTTAGTACCAGCGCTCGAAGCGTTATTGTGAAGTCATTTCTAAATGGATTTTGATCATTTTTGCACCAGAAGAAGCAGAAATATTTAAAGATCATTTGCTTATTTTAGCACGATTTTCCGCCAGATTCCCATTATTTTCTTATGATTTAAAGACATTTTTTTTCTTTTCTGACGTCAAATTAGCTATATATTTAACCAAAATAAAATCGGAAAAATCAACATTTGTGTTTAAATCACCAGAAAACATAAACCATGACGACAAAAATTACTATCAGATAAACAAATAAAATTCAAAGAATTCTGCGTTCCTTGAAATAAATTTGATAAAAATCTGCCCAGAGATAGCTTTAAAATATATTTTTGAAAAAAATGTGGTTTTATATGAAATATATAGCGTAAAATCGATTGTGTACTGTAATATGGCGAGGCACTGTACATCATATATCTTTCAAAGAAAATAATCTAAAGTTAGGATTTTATGCATACACGATTTTCTTTCATTTTTGCAATCTTGCCAAAGTTACCGGCGGCGACAGCTGAAATTAACGGAGATTTTCGCCGGTTGCCGGCTTCTAATGACATCCCTGATGCATGTTTTAAGCTACTCACGGCAGTCAGTTTTATTGGTGGAGAAATCTGATATACAAAAATGTACATGTACCCAAAGAAAATTTTAAAAACCTGCCATAAGCTTACTGACAAACATTATGACATAAAATTGTATCAAGTACATCTTGCCACCAACAAACTTCTGTGGTGATAGGCACTGATTGCATTGTACAGGTAAAATAAATCCTATTACATATATGTTCATGTCCACGACAGTGAGCCTGTGTCAAATAAACACAATAACACATGACCATCCACGTTTCAGTTAATTCCATTTTGGTGACTGTCAACTATCAATTTTTATTAGCTCACCTGGCCAAAGGCCATGTGACTTGTGAGCTTTTGTCATGGGTAAGCGTCCGTCCGTCTGTCCGTTAGCTTTTCACATTTAACTCTTCTTCTCTGAAACCGCTGAACAGATTTCAACCAAACTTGCCATAAATGTTCATTGGATGGTCCTCTACCAGATTTGTGATTTTGGTGTAGATCGGAAATTCAACATGGCTGCCAGGGCCAATAATGTGTTCTGATTGGTTGAAACTTTGAAAATCTTCTTTTCAGAAACCACTAAGCCAATTGAATTGTGACTTTGCAGGAATGATCATTGGGTGGTCCTGTACTAAATTTGTGAATTGTTTGCCGATCGGAGATTCAAGATGGCC
>MJUT01041061.1:899914-910724 GCA_002080005.1 Gigantidas platifrons | reverse complement strand
AGAAACCACTAAGCCAATTGAATTGTGACTTTACAGGAATGATCATTGGGTGATCCTGTACTAAACTTGTGAATCGTTTGCTGATCGGAAATTCAAGATGGCCGTCATGACTCGACTTTGTTTAACATTTGACCTTATGGGAATTTCATATTTTCATCTTTTTTTCTGAAACCACGAAACAGATTTGAACCAAACATGGCAGAAATGTTCATTAGATGGTCATATACAAGATTTTTGTTTTTGGCGCTGATCGGAAATCCAACATGGCTGCCAGGGCCCATAATGTGTTCTGATTGGTCGAAATTTTAAAAATCTTCTTGTTAGAAACCACTAAGCCAACTGAATTGTGACTTTACAGGAATGATCATTGGGTGGTCCTGTACTAAACTTGTGAATCATTTGCTGATTGGAAATTCAAGATGGCCACCATGACTCGACTTAGTTTTAACATAGGACCCTATGGAAAAAATGTTTAAAAGATCTTCTCCTCTGAAACCAGCAAGTCAATTTAAAGTAAACATGGCATGAATGGTCCTTAGGTAGTCAACTTTCCAAATTATGTCCTATGAACCCAACCTCCATCCAAGATGGCCACCATCAGCGGACATAGTTTTAACATAGGACCCTATGGGAAAATTGTTTAAAAGTCTTCTCCTCTGAAACCAGTCAGTCAATTTAAAGCAAACATGGCATGAATGGTCCTTGGGTAGTATACTTTTAAAATTGTGTCTGGTGACCACAACCTCCATCCAAGATGGCTGCCATGAGCAGACATAGTTTTAACATAGAATCCTAGTAACTTAGATGTATTCGGCATGCAGACATTCTTAAGAGGACTTAGTTATGTCAGGTGAGCGATACAGGCTCATCTGAGCCTCTAGATTATTGTATTGCTTTTTAAGTGTTATAGCTGAGCTTTGTACTTTCATTGGTCATGGTTTTCCAAATTGGAAGTTTTAAACAAAAGGATTAATTAAAACGATGTAGAGTGTGAAATTCTGAAGAGGAATATGTTGGGTTTTTTTCAGAACTTCTGTTCAATTAAATACATTTATAGTAAGTGTATGGATGGCTAATTTCATTGAGATGTGTTCTTTGCATCTATCATGGGAAGTAATCGTCAAACATTTAAAAACTAATGGTCTACACATGCAAATGAAATATACAACACATGATATGAGATTGGGGAGGTTGGGACAAACTTGGAATTTAATTTGTTTTTTTTTTAATTAAGCAAATATTTTAGAATGCAATATTTAGGTTTAGAATTGTGGAGAATGCATGTCACTAAAGTTTTAGATGATCCTATATGACAATGGACATGTATATTTCATAGTGGTTCCATTTGTATTTATGTATGTCAAGAAGTTATTTATATGTTTTTATATTGTTTTACAGATTGAAATGTAGTCAAATTCATAAGAATGGATCACAGGACAGTAACGTATCTGCTGCTTCATCTCTAGACCAATTATCTGAATTAAATAAGAAGGTAATAAATGTGACCAGTATGTATTATGAGCATATTAGAATGAGTAATGTCTGAATGGCATCAGTGGTGTAATTGTTAGTGTACTCACCTCACATGCAGTAGATTGTGCATTCGATGTGTGATCGGGTCAAACCAAAGGCTATGAAATTGGTATTGGTTGCTTCTTCTCAAAGCATGCAGCATCAAGAAGTAAGAGTGAAGACTGTTTATCTCAGAATCAGGATAATGTGTCGGAGTGGAGCAACATGTCTACCTACTCATGGACTGTTGTTTCAGTGAGCTAGCATTCACTTAGTCTGTCATTTTGTTCCTGTAAAAAAAAGATTTGGAGAGCCAGATGAGTGGTTCGTTTAGTGTTTTAAGTTGTTCAACTTTAGTTAGTTGTTTAATATGAATTTATCTTTAGATCGGAGGGCCCAGGTGGCTCAATGAGCTAGGTCGTTGGATCTAACAGCTCATACAAGCCTATCACCAATACGGCGTGGGTTCACACCCAGCTTTGTAAATTACAAAAAAGGGTGCACTCGACTCGCAGCCGCAAGTGATAAAGTTGACCAGTTGCTTGCCCGTGGTCGGTGGTTCTCTTTGGGTATTGCAGCTTCTTCCACCACTTAAACTGGTCACCATGTTATAGCTGAAATATTGCTGAAAATCAAATCAATCAATCTCTAGATCAGAGGTAAAGGCGATTTTAATAGGGATTTTTAGCTCACCTGGCCAAAGGCCATGTGAGCTTTTGTCATCACTTGGCGTCCGTCGTCGTCCGCACGTCCATCCGTCCGTCATACGTCATAAACTTTCACATTTTAATCTTCTCCTCAGAAACCACTGGGCCAATTGCAACCAAACTTTGGTGGAATGGTCCTTGGATGGCAGGCCCCCTTCCAAATTCTTGTCCGGACTGCCAACCAAGATGCCTGCCAAGCTAAAAATAGAAAAAGGGGGGATGAAATTTTAATTGTCCATTGCTGCTTTAGTATAAGTCAAAATGACCTCGAATTTTAACTGCAGCTACATGGCAAGGAGTAATTTAACATATATTCTGGGTTTTTTCTGTGAAATTTTTCTGTCAGCCGATTTATATCAATTATACAAATTAGGCATATTTTGAAATAGAAAAAAGGGGAGAGGAATTTTAATTGTCCATTGCTGCTTTAGTATAAGTCAAAATGAGCTCAAATTTTACCTGCAGCTACATGGCAAGGAGTAGTTTAACATATATTCCGTTTTTTGTCAGCTGATTTATACTGATTATGCAAATTAGGCATATTTTGATAAAAGATCACATTTAAATCCTCTCCTCTGAAACCGCTGAACCAAATTAAACCAAACCTGGCAGGGATGGTCCCTAGGTGGGTCTCTTTCAAAATTGTATCCAACAACCCCGCCCTCCATTCAAAAAGGCTGCTGTTACTAAAAATAGACATTTCTTCAATTGTCCATTGCTGCTTTAGTACAGACCCTGTATCGTATAAGTTTACAATACGCACGAAATGCAAACGAACGAACGCTTCACACGAACGACACGAAAAATGCACGATATACGAAACAAATACACGAAACGAATGCACGATACATGAAGCGAATGCACGATACACGAAACAAACACACGATACACGCAACACGAAACGAACGAATGATACATGAAACGAATGCACGATACACGAATAGTATCGTGTTATTATTTGAATGACTTTTGTGCAAATTGGTGTGATTAACTTCTGTAATCTTATATTAATTTATAAGCAAGTTATATATATAAATGATAAATTAGTTGGTAAAGTAATAGGATAATGTAATTTATATTAAATAGTTTATATTACCAATGTGTTTAATAATTATATTTATGATTAAATTTTAAATTATATTTGACTTCCAAATATGACTTTCTATTTATATAATTATACAGAATTTATATTTATTTAATTATATAATTATACAGAATTTATATTTATATAATTATACATAATTTATATTTATAATTATTCGGATTCTGAATTGACAATTCCAACCAGACATAGATGTATCAGTTATTTTCTCGGTTAAGTTGTCCGAGAGGTGTGTGGCTTCAAAAAGTCATATAATTGTTAATTAGAATGAAATTATTTATACATAACACAAGATCAGATAAGCAACAAGATTATTTATTCAAATCTACTTCTAATACATACATATACATGTGTACTATAAAATTTTCTCTAATAATTAAAACTGCATGTAAATAACTAACTAATGGTTTGGCTTCTGTGAGGGTTACTCATCATAAAAACTCAAACCTAGCTATATAGACATAACAAGTACTGTTAACCAAATATAGCAAAAAGTCAAAATACTCCTAAGACTCTGAGGAGATCCCTGCAGAGTAAATAAATGTATATACCGTAAAACTATCCTGGACAGTCAGGATAGCAAAAAACAACCTATCCTACAAAGGACAAGGTAGGATAAGCTATTGCCAGCGGCCGTCCTATTTCATTAAAAATCCTACTTAACATTTCAAGCTTAATTTCTGCTCAATTTTGTAATGAAATGTGTGCTTATGAATAAAACCATTCAAATTTCTACTTATGCTTTGTTTCAATACCAATATTAACGTCTGAATGTGTGATCAGTTCAAGAATTACGCCAAAAATACGTATTTGTCGGCAGTTCAAATGCATTTCAAAGTATGAGCGACCCTACGACCCACGTTAATATTCAAGACAGATACCATCCATAACTAAGTCTTTCTATATGTAAAAGCTTGATGTGGGTCGCAGGTTCGCTCATACTTAAAAATAAAAAAAAACGGCGAAGGAAATATGCTTGTTTTGCTTGGTTACACTAACAAAAAATCAGTATGGGGAGCGGACTTGACTGTATTTCCGGTATGCATGGAAACGTAGCAGACGGAAAGAAACCTTATCAGCCCTGAAGTGTGAAGACTATTTGGTAAGAATTTATAGAAATTATTTCTTTCAATGTTTGCTGGAGTATTTTATTCACCGGAACATATTTTCCAGGTGAATAATAAATCATAGGTTCTGCACAGAGCCGCGCCGGACAATGCATTCCTCCTTCAAGTGTTGTGGTTTATATCATTAACAACAGTTTTGGTTCAGATTTTCAATGTTTATTCAAATCTAAAGTAAGATTACTATGTTTACAATGTTTTTTGTTCAATAACCTGACATTTCTACCATAAGGACGAAGCTATAAACAGACGAGAAAAGTTTTGAATTCACTTATGTTTGAATTATCGGATTAAGGACGAATATAAGATAAAACAATAAAAAATAATCGTAGTATTCTTCCAAATAAGTTAATATTTTCCATTCAATGACTAGTTTTAGACAGACGACACTAGCGAATGCAATGTAGATTAATATACATAATTTACACATTTTCTACACCAGTTGTCAGAGCCCAATCGGATCGACAGTTTTCCACAGAGTGAAAGGTTCGCAGTTCGTATCTCGCACAGGTTTTATGTCTTTTTTTAAAAATAAGTATATGATATGGAAGACGATTATAACGTCTGTGAAGATGATTTTATAATAATATAGAACACTGAAAAAATTACGATGTTTTACAATGTTTTTGTACAATACCAGGACGATGAAGTCATTAACAGACCAGACAAGTTTTGAATTATCGGATTAAGGGATAAAAATAACTTCATGATAGATGAATAAATGAGAAAACAATAAAAATAATTTTAAAAAATCGTAGTTTTCTCCCAAATAAGTTAGTTTTCCCTTCAATGTCATTGTATATTCTTAGACGACACTCGCTAATTACACTTGTCGGTTTAACAGTTGACGTCAGTGTGAAAGGGTCGGAGTTCGAATCTCATAACAAGGTTTTTTTTAACAAGTATTTTTTGAAAGACGTCTTTTATGAAAGACGATTATAACGTCTGTGAAGATGATATTATATAGAACAATGAAAAAAATGCGATGATTACAATCCTTTTTGTACATTACCAGTGCGGTGAAGTCATTAGCAGACAAGACAAGTTTTAAATTATCGGATTTAGGGATAAAATAACTTCTCCCAGTAGTGCTTAATCTTATTAAACAGATGACATTCACAAGTGGCAGTAAAGATTTATATTGATATGGTCAACCAATCATCCATGAGGTTGAAATAGCTCATTGGGACAGTTAAAGTCAGGATCGAAAAGTTCGGAGTTCGAGTCGTAACTGTCGCCTCCATTTATTTGTATATGTATATGATAGACAAATCTAACTTCTTTGGAGATGAAATTATAGAGAACAGTATATATCTGGGTTTCCCTTCCTATTGTATTATTACGAATATAAGTACAAACGACACTCGTTAGTGACAGTATGAATTTAACCGTGGTTACCCTTGATTTCAAAGTATAGATTTATATACATGTGCATGNAACAGATTTGAACCAAACTTGGCAGAAATGTTCATTAGATGGTCATATACAAGATTTTTGTTTTTGGCGCTGATCGGAAATCCAACATGGCTGCCAGGGCCCATAATGTGTTCTGATTGGTCGAAATTTTAAAAATCTTCTTGTTAGAAACCACTAAGCCAATTGAATTGTGACTTTACAGGAATGATCATTGGGTGATCCTGTACTAAACTTGTGAATCGTTTGCCGATCGGAAATTTAAGATGGCCACCATGACTCGACTTAGTTTTAACATAGGACCCTATGGAAAAAATGTTTAAAAGTCTTCTCTCTGAAACCAGTCAGCCAATTTAAAGCAAATATGGCATGGATGGTCCTTGGGTAGTATACTTTTAAAATTGTGTCCGGTGACAACTACCTCCATCCAAAATGGCTGCCATGAGCAGACATAGTTTTAACATAGAACCCTATGGGATTTGAATAGTAACTTAGATGTATTCGGCATGCAGACATTCTTAAGAGGACTTAGTTATGTCAGGTGAGCAATACAGGCTCATGTGAGCCTCTAGTTTGCCTTGTTGCTATGAGTAAAAATCTGTTGCTATGGAAGTTCCACACTATCTATTTGGCATTGAATCATAAGTGAAAATACCCTTCATATAACAGTATTAAGATTTTAATTCATTTTCATGATCATTGAGTTTATAGTTGTTTAAAAGAAACTTCTGGACTTAAATGCACACACTTTCAGTGTAAATTCAGGGTTATGTTGATTTTGGTTGCTAGGTAACCAAAGTAAAAGTCAGAACATATTTTTTTGTCCATTTCTTTTAGTTTTAATGTCATCCCTAACACATATGCCAAAATGGAAATTTTTTAAGAGGGGGCAAAAAATGCCCCTTATCCTACCTTATCCTTTGCCACGTCAAATATAAGGATATGCCTGGGGAGATCCCATCAGGCAGAACTTGTACAAAAAACTCCGGGGAGATCCCAGCGGAGTATACTATAGTAAACTAAGCACAATATTAACTGAATGTTCCTGGGGAGATCCCGGCAGGTTAAATCTATGACAAAAACTCCGGGGAGATCCCAGCGGAGTATACAACATTAAACTAAACACAATATTAACTGAATGTTCCTGAGGAGATCCCGGCAGGTTAAAACTTGATGACAAAAACTCTGGGGAGATCCCAGCGGAGCATACAACATTAAACTAAACACAGTATTAACTGAATGTTCCTGGGGAGATCCCGGCAGGTTAAATCTATGACAAAAACTCCGGGGAGATCCCAGCGGAGTATACTACATTAAACTAGACATAATATTAACTGAATGTTCCTGGGGAGATCCCGGCAGGTTAAATCTATGACAAAAACTCCGGGGAGATCCCAGCGGAGTATGCAACATTAAACTAAACACAATATTAACTGAATATTCCTGGGGAGATCCCGGCAGGTTAAAAACTCTTATGACAAAAAACTCCGGGGAGATCCCAGCGGAGTATACAACATTAAACTAAACACAATATTAACTGAATGTTCCTGGGGAGATCCCGGCAGGTTAATTCTATGACAAAAAAAACTCCGGGGAGATCCCAGCGGAGTATACTACATTAAACTAGACACAATATTAACTGAGAGAGTTTTTGTCAATACAAAATACACTCACTGATTTGATTAAAGTTACATTGTAAAGTTTGATGACTTTGATTGTAAAGATTTTAATGTAAGGTAAAAAAAAAAAAAATTCTGAACCACATCAGTGGTGTAATGTTTAGCATGCTCGCCTCGAGTGCTGTAGATCATGTGTTTGAGTCCCAATTTGGTCAAACCAAAGACTATAAAATTGGTTTTTGTTGCTTCACCACTAAGCACACAGCATTAAGGAGAAAGAACAAAGACTGGTTGGCTCAGAATCAGGATTGGGGCGACATGTCTATCCACAGACTGTTGTTTCAGTGAGCTAATACTATAAAATCCAACTAAGAGTGTTGGTCTAGTACAAAGCAGATCTTAAACTTGTGCTTGCCATGATATGACTGAAAAATTGCTGAGTTGGCACTAAACAACAATCACTAACTCACTCTTTCTTTCAGAGTATTACATTTTTTATGCTTATTTCTAAATAATTTTATAAATATCTTTTGATAGGAACCTAATGCCAGGCCTCCATCATCATCATCATCATCATCAACTCAAAGCCGAGCTCCGCCTCCTCCAGAAAAGGTATTAAGAATATTAAAGTAATGTTTTTGTGCCACCTACATAGCAAAGCTGATATATGGATCAATGTCCACCGTCTTGTGACATTGTCCATGTTGTACATCAGTCTTTACAGCGTTTCAGACCACAAGCCAACTGGGCCAGTAAACCATGAAAATTTACAAGCCCAAATTTTATTTTAATTGCCTGAGAAAAAAATAGTAATTTTTAAAAATTGGGGTGGGCTTCTGTTTGTTATTCTTCTTTTGTTGTTTTTATTTTGATTATACTGTGTTAATGTTTAAATTAAATAAATCTATTTTTCAAACACAATCTAATAATTCAATCTACCCCAAGAAAAAGTCAGTGTGGTCCTGATGATGGGCTTTAACCAAATTTGATCATATTACCCCTCATAACCTACTGATGTGCACCTCCTGTTTTATTTTCCTACAAAACCCATATTTTTAGTCATCATGAGCCCTATTGTGTTGAGATCTTACTTCAACTTTCTTGTTGTAAACGTCAGTGGTGGGACAGGTTACCCAACTTTTTTTATGAAAGAGACACATAACATTTTTGAAATCAGTTTTATTGTTGATAACATTAAATGTCAATATTTTAACACTTTAGAATGATAATATGAACATTTTACTCTTGATAAAAGTATCACCCAACTTGTCATTAAACAACAATTGCTCACTCGCTCACCAGCTTGCTGAAAATAACATGCAGGTAAAACAAGTATTGTGGAATTTTTTTTCGCTACTTGAAATTAATATTTCTTAAACACATTTATATAATTAATTTTGTGTACAATCTTCAAGTTCAACTAAAATATGTTGACAAACTTAGTATATTATGGATGGCAATGATATATTTTCTGTTAACAATCCACGTCATTGAACAATCAAATGGTACAAAAACAATGATTTTTGATTTTTGGTGTTTTAGCGCCACTTCTTTCAACAATATTTCAGCTATATCATGGGGACCAGTTTTAGTGGTGGAGGAAGCCGGAGTACCCAGAGAGAACTATCGACCATGGGCAAGCAACTGGTAAACTTTATCACTTGCGGCTGCGAGTCGAGTGCACCCTTTTTTATCCCCTTGCCAACGAAGTTGCGAAGGGATATAGTAACGCTACTGTCCATCCGTCTGTCCTTTAGTCTTTCCGTCCTTCCATAACAACCTTGTGAACACTCTAGAATCAACATCCTTCAATGGATTTTGACCAAACTTTTNTTTTTTTTTTTTTTTTTTTTTTTTTTTTTCATATAGTCAGGATTTTATAAATTCCCTTACATCACCACCTGACTAGGGTGTGACAGGGGTTTTCAAATCAATAAGTTTTGTGACTACATTGGTTTTACATTATGATAAACAAATTAAAGAAATAATAATATATAATAGTAATAAACACTTTCATTCATCTTTCACACACACTCTCTTACAATTTTGTTTTTCTAAAATATGAAATTGCTCCTGACATTTTGTACTTAATCAAGAAAGCTGAAAAAAGAATCTCATCACTATATGAATCAAACAAACAAAAAAGATTATGATTAGTTGAAAATATATTGTAAGGGGGTCCACATTTTTAGCTCACCTGACCCAAAGGGTCATGTGAGCTTTTGTCATCACTTTGCGTCCGTCGTCGTCGTCCGCGTCTGTAAACTTTTCATACTTTCTTATTCTTCTTTGAAACCACTGAACTGATTTGGACCAAACTTGGCAGAAATGTTCATTGGGAGGTCCTCTACTAAATTTGTTATTTTGGTGCAGATTGGAAATCCAACATGGCCGCCAGGGCCAATAATGTGTTCTGATTGGTTGAAACTTTGAAAATCTTCTTGTCAGAAACTACTCAGCCGATGGAATTGTAACATTATAGAAATGATGACTGGATGGTCCTCTACTAAATTTTGTTATTTTTGTGCCGATCGCATATCCAAGATGGCCGCCATGACTCGACTTAGTTTTAACATAGAACCCTATGGGAAAAATGTTTAAAAAATTTTTCCTCTGAAAGCAGAAAGTCAATTTAAAGCAAACATGACATGAA
The DNA here is from genome assembly GCA_002080005.1 of Gigantidas platifrons. Classification (NCBI taxonomy): domain Eukaryota; kingdom Metazoa; phylum Mollusca; class Bivalvia; order Mytilida; family Modiolidae; genus Gigantidas; species Gigantidas platifrons. Next base: position 900,594 of record MJUT01041061.1, on the reverse strand, counting down.
TGGTCCTTAGGTGGTCAACTTTCAAAATAATGTCATGTGACCCCGACCTCCATCCAAGATGGCCACCATCAGCGAACATAGTTTTAACATAGGACCCTATGGAAAAAATGTTTAAAAATTGTTTCCTCTGAAACCAGTAAGTCAATTTAAAGCAAACGTGGCATGAATGGTCTTAGGTGGTCAACTTTCAAAATAATGTCATGTGACCCCGACCTCCATCCAAGATGGCCACCATCAGCGAACATAGTTTTAACATAGGACCCTATGGAAAAAATGTTTAAAAAAATTTTCTTCGGAAACCAGTAAGTCAAATTAAAGCAAACATGGCATGAATGGTCCTTAGGGGGTCAACTTTCAAACTAATGTCCTCCATCCAAGTTGGCCACCATCAGCAAACATAGTTTTAACATAGGACCCTATGGGAAAAATTTTTAAATTTTTTTTCCTCTGAAACCAGTAAGCCAATTTAAATCAAACATGGCATGAATGGTCCTTAGGTGGTAAACTTTTAAAATTATGTCCTGTGATCCCGACCTGCATCCAAGATGGCCACCGTCAGCAAACATAGTTTTAACATAGGACCCTATGGGAAAAATGTTTAAATTTTTTTTCCTCTGAAACCAGTTAGCCAATTTAAAGCAAACATGGCATGAATGGTACTTAAATGGTCAACTTTCAAA
>MJUT01041061.1:853025-870491 GCA_002080005.1 Gigantidas platifrons | reverse complement strand
AGTAATAACATTAATTAAGACCTGATCAAAGAGATTCTAATTTCTTTTGAAATGTACTCATATTGTGCCACTGCTACAATATTTTATATAATTTTGACAGGTGTCCCAGTAAGTTCAATTATCTTTTCACACCTTGTTATACAATATACTGTCCTTGACCTTGTCAACTGCTGAAGTGCTGTAAAAATCGATAATTCAAACAAAGGTTCAATACCCAAACACAGGTAATTTCACCCCAGGAAAAAATAGATTGAAAAAAAGTAAAATATCACACCTCTGATAGCAAACATTTGACAGTTATTCCTGCATTCGTATGGACAATTAGTTCCGAACAACGACACCAATGTACATGTATGATTATTGACAAACATCGAGAATATTTACATACCTTTCAAAAAGGCAATGAAAAAGCAATAAATATAATTTTTATACAATTTTATTTTAAATAACACAAATATAATGAACACAATTAATGTTATTTGAACAATAATTCACCGATCATTGGGAATATTGTCGTCCGTGAACTCGAAGCTATGCTACCGGCAAGTCTCTGCGTGACCTGAAAAAAAGTGTCTGATACTTGCTCCTATGCATAAAACGCCCCCCACCTACAAATTATCATTTTAAAGCTTAAGACCGCGTTCTATACGTACCTAAAAACGGTACCTAACAACTCATACAAGCCTATCACCAATACGGCAAGTCTATTTAGAATCGAGTATCACTGAAGTTCTTAAACACAGCACCAAGTAGACATGCATATTATATGCATATTCTGTTAGTACAATTGTTTCGTATCATCTCGAGGGCCAAATTTGTATCCTTGATTGTCTTACTGATTAATAGAATGGGTCATCATGGTCGTAATCGTATGGTGGTTGAATTTACAACTTTCTGTGCAATCAGTGCCTATCACCACTAACATTGTGGGTTCGAATCCCACTCAGGCGAGGTGTACTCTATACAACATTATGTGATAAAGTTTGTCAGTGACTTGCAGAAGGTCAGTGGTTTCCTCCACCAATAAAGTTGACCGTCAGGATATAACTGAAGTATTGTTGAAAGTGCCATTAAACACTATAAACCTAAACCTAATTAATAGAGATTGCTTACATGTACACATATAAACTTGTAATGATTTCACTTGAGATAATGCCGTCCAGTGTGTATGAGTCCATGTAACGTTTTTGAGATATTTCTTGATACGTTCACCTGTTAAGAAATGTGAGCTCATGATTGGCTGTGTAGTATTAAAGGAAAAGACCAGTCAGTTGAAAAGTTGTTTTAATTCAATTCATTATAGTTGAAAAGTTGTTTTAATTCAATTCATTATAACTTGTTATTCGTAAATAACTTATTATTAAAAAAAAAAACACCTTTATTAACATTAATATACCCAATTAGAAATATGAATATTTGGAATTTCCTGTCGTAGTGTAAGCGGCCATGACACCTCTTCATGTGACGTCACTCAGTCGTATGCTTAGGGTATTCACAGTGTTTGGGTACTTACATGTACCTTTCTCTGTACGTGTGTTTCTATTATTTGTCCTCGACAATCTTTCTTCACATTTCACCAAATATGTTATTATGTGTGTCATTTGCAATGTCGTGCTTTGCGATTTTGAACAAATCGTACGGTACGAAACACACCGTTAGTTATTATTATTATTATTAGTTAAAAAAATTGATGCTTTGGAAAAAAAAATGCTGTTTCTATCAATGCTAAAATAAATGACACAAGTTGTGTAAAGGTAATACTAATGTATTACATTATGTAAGCAGTTTATTAAGTCCTTATTTACAATTCAAAGAAAATCTGTTGTTTCTTCCGTGCAGTATAGTAACTAAGAAACTGACCAAGCCAGATCGAACACTAAATATAATCGCCGATGTTTTTAGGTCCTCCCATGAAGAAAAGAAATTTTGTATTAAAATGCTGATAACCAGCCTTCCAGAATCTTAAAGATCCCTGGGAATATCTCATCTGACTTGTAGTTTGACAGTCAAAAAAACTTAACTGTTTCTAAAAATAGGATGAGAGAAATGTTATCAAGTGGTTATTTACCATCTAAGATCAATTCAAAGAAAATCAGAAACATTTCTTTAAATCCTGATTTTTCCAATGCCTGCAGGATCCCTTCTAGGACAACACTTTCCGACCCTTTAACATCCTCTTCGTGTTCTACATTTTCAAATGATTCTTCATTCAAGATGTAAGTGTTCTCTACATCCTTCCATTGATCATTATCGGGCTGGATTCTATGTCGTTTACGGGACTTTGATAACGTAGTAACATTTTACCGTTTAAATGGAGTTCCTGATCTCCGATACCTTTTAGGAGTTCGTGGGAGGCTATAGTATTTTGTGACGGTCTTTTTTTCTTTCCCCCCCCCNNNNCTCATTTTAAGACTTTCATACCTATGAAAACTACCGAACACAAAAGCAATAGTCCGAAGCAAAAGATCATCAATCTGACAAAGGCGAAGATTTACTACCAGAATGTTGGGAACCGTAATGGCCCTGACTTAGGACAGGTACTTCAAAATATATGGTGGATAGAATCCGATTTTACGGTGCGCAAATTAGTTAAAACCGATTCATCGTCATTTCAACTTGTAGAAGTTTGTCCGTAAGAAAGATTTTATCCTTATGAATCTAAATAGCAGTACTTGGAAGTATGAATTTTCATATTTTTATTTCACTATTAATTCTAATTTGCCGTCTTTACTGGTGTTATTGAAAACTGAAACCATTCTATCCGGTATTACTTTAAAAAAAAAACGTATCTTCCTAAATTGTAGATAATTAATATTTGCAGTCAACAAAAGTTGATATTCAATAATAACATGTATACCCATATCATTAAACCGAATATTTGAGATCAAATAACAAATTAGTGCAGTAATTAAGTACATGTACTTAGTGAAATGTGAAGAAAGATTGTCGAGGACAAATAATAGAAACACACGTACAGAGAGAGGTACACATGTACTTAGTGAAATGTGAAGAAAGATTGTCGAGGACAAATAATAGAAACACACGTACAGAGAGAGGTAGGTACCCAAACACAGTGAATACCCTAAGCATACCAATTAACCATAAATAGTGTGCACGTGGTTCGTATATTGATCTCATGATTGTGGCATGGTAGGAATTCATCAAAACATATTTTTATGCATATTTTTGTGCGATATAGTATAATACAGCATTTGTAACAAACGAAATTTAACTCAAAATGCAGATAATACATTCCAAAAACATGATATTAAAACCGTGGAATCCATCATTACCAAATACTGGAACCGTATAATCCGGCGTTACATCCTCTAATATCTCGATTATTGTGGAATTGTAAGCTAAGAGATCTTGCATAAATGTGAAGAAACTTCTAATTGACCAGATTATGCCTTTAAAATATGAGTGACTACGATCATTTTCTAAATAATCACTCAAATCGATCTAACTGACAAAAAAAATTACACACCTTTGCTCCATTTTCACGAATGTTTAGGAAATTCAAGAAATTTAGGCTAATTATACTTATAAAAATCAAAAGAAGCGTTATAATAGATCCGAATGGAAATAACCTTTCCTTGGAAATCGTAAGTTAAGTTCATTTTAAATGCTGATTTCTTACCCGGTATAGAGGGTTTTCTGGAAGTGAAATACAAAAAAAAACGTGGTGCCGGTGTTGCTTTTACCGTGATGCCAGCGTAAATACTGGGATCCTGCGTTTTCGGTTGTACACGGTGATAGTTGGGACTTCATCCCATATAAAGATAGGTACTGTTAATTATCATCCTTCCCTCCGGCTATATCTACCTGCTGGCTCCATAAACAAAACTCGTATCAAAGTCCGCGTGAGCTGAGCAGGACTTATCAACAGTCAGCAGGAGTTATCACCAAATTCTCCTAACATTTAAACGATAATTCCTGTGAAGATGGCAAAAATAAATAAAATTCATCTACACCATTAGCTAGTTAANAATATTCGTTATAATAGATCCGAATGGAAAAACCTTTCCTTGGAAATCGTAAGTTAAGTTCATTTTAAATGCTGATTTCTTACCCGGCATAGAGGATTTTCCGGAAGTGAAATACAAAAAAAACGTGGTGCCGGTGTTGCTTTTACCGTGATGCCAGCGTAAATACCGGGATCCTGCGTTTTCGGTTGTACACGGTGATAGTTGGAACTTCGTCCCATATAAAGATAGGTACCGTTAAATCTCTGCTCTACATGGCTATGTAAATGATAACGATTTACTTTTGATGTTACAAAACATACCAGATAATTAATTAAATATCTACAGAAGTCATCTTACTCCTCAATCTTTAACATATGAAAAAATACAAATTTATGTTCAGATTTGAAACAATTTAATGATAGATTGGATGTTTGTTGTATCTTAATGAAAAATGTGCTGTTATACACTCAGGTTAGGGCAGATGACATGAATCTGAAATGTTAAGAATGTGTGGTATACTGCCAGTATGGGAGCAAGTTGTGAATTTAAGAAAGATGAACCGCCACGATATAACTGAAATATTGTTCTGACAAACTGATGGAGCAGGTTACCACCGGATACAAATACAGTAGTACATAATAGATAACATCTGTTTTCAGTTATTATCAATACGTTTTTGTTTTGTAGATCTGCAGATACCGGTAAAACTAAGATTACAACTACATCCATGGTTGTTCCGGCTCCACTGGACAAAGACCCTCTCTCTTATATACCTAGTCATTGGTCTTTTGACCCAAAAAAAAGACCAGAAGAAATCAGTGACCACTTTCATTTGGTAAGATTTTTATTTCCCAAGAATATTTGTTTACCTCTAGAGCATTAAAAATAAATTCTAGGCGATTGATAATGTAATACTTATATTGTTTTACTTCTGTACAGCAGGGAATCAATATCAAATACTAATATTTTAACTTGCCTGCCTGCATTTAATTATGATTAGGGCATCAGTACTTTTAGAATCAATTTTATGTATGCTATAGGTGTAAAACCACTAAATTACCAGGCTTATCACAAAGTACAATGTCCAAATACATAAGTTTATTATGGCAATATTAATATATACAACTTAGATTCTTTCAATCAACACAATTATTTTATAAATAATGATTAATATTATGAGAATGCAATTACTAAGTAATAAGACAAATAATTTTAAATATGTTCAATGATTTCAATTTATATTCATGCATTTATTAAATGCAAATATTCTCAGTTACTACTTATATATAGCACAAACATCAAATGTAAACATTTGAAAGTCGCCAAGCCAAAGGCCACCAAGAAAGAAAATAATTAATCCAACAGCAATGTAATATAAAAATAAAGAAAAATTTATCAATATGTGAATATTTAAACTCATACATGCAAAATAATAATAAAATTAAAATATAATAAAAATTTGAATTAAATAAATTTAGTATGCAGGAAAGAAAATCAAGCATAAACTAAATAAAAAGCTAGCATGAAAGAAGCAATATCAATCATGAACTAAACTTTTAGCTCCAAATGAGAAACCATATCCCATATGAAAAGCTTCATCACTCCACAGCGTGAACAATACTCACTGTAAGGAGTCCCCTATTTGAAAAATATAATGAATATTATTAAATATTACATACATAAACATAGAAATTAAATTAAATTTATACAAATAATATAATAACAATAACTAAACACTATACTGTCCAACTAACTAAATCAAACTTTCATAAAATAGTTCAACTTAGTATGCAAGAAACTATATCTCACATAAACTAAGAATACCATGCAAGCAAGGATGAATTACTTCAACCCTGAACTAACACATTAACTCTATATGAAAAATATTATCTCATATAAAAAGTCCATTTAAATAAAAATTTACTAAATTAACTTTAGTAGAAGTCTTATTAAATAAAACATACATACATTTTGTACTAATAAAATAATTCCTAAAAATGAGCCACACTTCTTTTGAAATAAATACCTAATTGTCTAGAACCTTCATAATTTAAATGCAAACTCCATCCTTGTAAGCAAATAATTCTACTAAAGGCTTTCCTGATTTCATAGAGTACCTATAAGAATGAATAAAATTTACCTTTTATTTATTACACGATTCATTAAGATCATAATTAACTTTTTTAATTTTTTCATTAGTTTTTTCAAAATCTACAGGACGTGGCAAGATTGAGGAAATTCCAATAACTGCTGAAGGAAATAAAGTTTTAACTCTTGTAATTAAATTACAATATGCAGATTTGAATTGATCATTAGATAACTTTTGAACATCATTCGTTCCAACATGTACAATAAAATTCATATATTTTTCAAACATTTTCTTATTTCTTTCTAACTTACATATGATATCTCCAATATTAGCCCCCCTAAAGGCAAAAACTTCTGCATTTTCTAAAGACACATACTTAGCTATAGAGTCTAAAATGATTACAAATTTCTTAGTTCTTTGATCTGTAATATAAAATTAATTATTAACTCAGTAATTTTCAATTTTTGGCACATATTTCATCTCTCATTTTTTTGGAAACCATTAATTTTTTCTCAAACGAAAACTCTAAATACTTTTTATATGCGTCACTACGCCAATCACCATGTACTTTGTATTAATTCAGTAGTTACATTAGATTCAAAAGCCAAAGATGCCCTACCCCTTCTAAAACTGTGTGAGGAATAATATTTTGAATTTCTCCCAGTTCTCTATCAAGCTTCTCAGTTTATTTTGAAATTGTTTATAAATAATTGGTATTCATTTTCCTTCTTTTAATATACAAAAGGCCGGTGAAGTTTTATGTGCTGGTTAAGAAATAATTCATGGAAGCCATACATGTATGTATATATTGTTTTTACCACTGGTAGGCCCTTTATGTCACAAAGTTTTACCCCGAGCGTTAGCGAGGGGTAAAAAGCTGACATAAAGGGCCTACCTGTGGTAAAAACAATATATACATATGGCTTCCATGAATTATTTCGATTCTAATATGTAAAAATTGGTAAAATATCGTTATAAATTGTCGATGACGTCATAAATTACAATGGGTGTAGGTATATATTATTTTTACCACAGGTTTGGACTCAAAGCATTTGAAGGACGTCATATTTGAATATTGCTTTTTTATCATATCCTTATATGCTTTCACTGAACACAATATATTCTCAGGTATATTAATTAAAGGTATTCTTAAAATACGCTGACCAAATTGAATAGTCTTAGACCATTTAACCAAAACAATTAAAATATCGTTTTCTAACAAAATATCACCTCTTGTTAATTGTTTTTTACTGTCAAACTTTGATATTGAAATTGGAACCAAGTTAGATTTTTGACTCGTAACGAAAACGGCTATTAAAAATAGACACCAAAAAACTGTATCCAATGATATCTCAATTTCTAGATGTTTATATATCTCTAAGTATACCAGGTGTAATAGGAAGAGCTCTTTTTGGTAAATGAGGAATTAATCTGAAAATTTCGTCAAACTAATTTCAAATATGCTGCGAAAACGAAAACGAATGCAATGAAATATATAGGCGTCTAGTTACTTAGCAACAATTACCCAATGATATTAATAAACATTCGGAACATCTCACACTTCCGTTAAAAGATAAATATTAGCAATGTGAACCACATGGCAATTATCAATTTTTACAAAACAAAAATTACACAATTAATTTCTTTAATATTTTCTACTTAATTTGGTGGGTTTTTTTTGGCCTACCTGGCTATTTTATTTTAAGTTTAACCTTTCCATGATCATATATTTTCTGAAATATACACGATTCCTCTACGTTCTGTCGAAATATCATGGGATGTTTAGTGTCTTGCAGTGAAAAGCCAGGCTATGGAAAACACCTAGGTACTCTAAAAATAGCTCAATCATCCCCCAGAAATTCAGTATTTATAGGTCATGCATCAAATCCTGCATACAGGTATTAAAATACAACTATTATTCCATTCCATTCAGTATTTTTCACAATACAACAAAGCGAAAGGAACTTTTTTCTTTAAAAGGGACCACTTTTGTATATGTTCTAAGCTCTGATTGGTGAATTAGTGGTTTGAAAACTAAAGGGGGAACATATGTGTTTCTCTAACCATTTGTTGGCCTCATTTCTATTCCTTAGGCAATATCAACATAAAAAAACCTCATAAGATATGTGGCTGTCTCATATGTGCAAGAATAAATGTGCCAATGCAAAGGTATCCCCTTGCAGATTTTAAATTAAAATACCTCCATTTACAGCTGTTCAGATTGTGTAATATACCACAACTTACTTATTCTCTAATATATGTCACAGTGGTATATATGTGTTCGATTTTTTGAGATTGTATTTTTAATATTTTATAATTTTTTATAAGATTTTTAGAAATATTTAGAAAAATTATTTGTTTAAAAGAAAGACATTTTATAAATTTGCATAAATTTGTTAAAGTTTTTGACACCATTAGGAGCACATCTCATATCGTCATTTTCTAATCAATTTAACTTTTTGATCATAACTGGCTATTATTCAAATTTGTCTTAATTAAGCTTTCGAGGTGAAATTATGTAGATCTGACTGATGTTCATGGGTTAATTATATTTTATTGTGTTAATTAGAGTAATTCGTGTATGACTGAGTTGACATTACATTTGTATTTAGATCTGACTGATGTTCATGAGTTAATTATATTTTATTGTGTTAATTAGAGTAATTCGTGTATGACATATTAATATGATTATCTTTTATAATTTTGTATAAATAGAGCAGAAATTTTAGGTTAGGAGTTAAACATATAGTATTATTTTACTTATATTTTTTTTTTTTTTTATATATATATTTCCAAAAGTTAAAATTTGTGAAATTTTTGCACGGAGTTATTATCGATGTCAAATACCTCATTAACAACAAAGTAGGGTTAACGTGTATCTAGAAGTAGGGAATGCCCAACTCATTAAGATACACTATACCTACGAAACTGGGATTTGCCACACGGTTTAAGTAATTTTTATGCTAAGTTTAAAATTGACAGCAGTTAATTTTGGTTCAAGTTATAAATAATACAAATTACAATACTCAAATGACAGTCATTCAATTAGAAATAAAATAAATTTCAAACATCTTCAGTTCTTCGGTTTAAAAACGTCTAATATTCTAAAACTCACACTATTTAATAAATAAACATCAATTTAAAAGTTAGTAATAATAGAATCATACAAAATTCTAATATAAAAAATTTTATGGGCACAATTTCTCACTGAGAAAGCCGCCGTCAAACAATATATAAGACTAAGGTTAGGAGTCAGTGTTTGGGTAGCGTATTCGATCACGTTTACCCTGTAGGAATAGTTGGCGTACAAGGACTGTCGATCAGTCAGCCACTATGATGGACGGAAACACTGATGCAAAATTTAGGTTATTTTGTTTATCTTTGGCATTTTAGTTTATTTGAATCTTTATTTAATTTTTTAGTTACTTTTTAAAATTGGGAATTAACTATACTTTTAGTATTTGAACTTTGTAAACTTGATCATTTTTATTTGGAACTTGCTTTGAAATTGTTGTTATAATTTGAATACATTTTGTTATGTAAAATAAATTGTTAAAAACTTGCTTCCGTTTTAGCTATGTCTATTATGGTAATTTAAGTCTAGCGATAGACTGTCCCGTTGTTTTGTGCACACGGCTAGTTCCCCTCTTTACAACGTGCACAGGACTTTGGTGACATATATTACAGTTATTAAGCTAATTTCTAACATAGTATGTATATATTTAGTTGCTATTTATATAATTGTGCGCGCGCACCTAACATTTAATGAAACATCTGCTATGGACCGCGGCATACACAACTTTATTTAGTATGCAGATTGCGAAGAGAACACCTCTGTAAAGATCCAAAAGGATAAGAAGAGAGTGCATATGATCTTCAGATACCATCTTTCATTCAAGCTTCTGATCAATACTACCGTGGAGATCTTTTTTGTAAAAAGCGGGACCGTGTCCTTTTAAATTAAAACACTGTTTTGTAAACATTTATATTTTATGTTGCGATTTCGACCTTTTTTTTTAATAACAATCACCCGGATTCGTAGAATTGAGGAGTTTCTGCAATTTTTAAGTCGTACATGAATTATTGGTCCAGGGATAGCTCGCGGATTTATTTTTGAAAATGGGTCTCTCGTTGGTCACATAAATCAACATCTTGAACAAGGCGTCCGATTTTCTCTAAACCACTTCACTTCAGACACTCAGTAGTGGTACCAAATCATATTTTTATTACTTTAACTACCAAATTTATAAAATTCTAGTTTTAAACTGTTATCTGATATTTTTTCCCACTAAATAATAATTTTTAAGTGGTTTTCTAATGAAATGAAAAAGATGAAAAATCTTTTTTTCACTCTGACAGAAAATAATAACGTTACCGTGACTACGATCGACCTCCCTACCTATTAATGTCCGATCAGACTGAAACACGCACTAACCACAACATACATGAAAGTGTTAACAAAAGAAATGTAATTTTCAGTCTGTACAAGGAATAAACTCAAAAAATAATTTGGGTAAAAAACAAATAAATCCAAATGCAAGTTAAAACAAGATAAAAACGTTATGCTTCAAATCAAACATTATTGTACTGGCAATAGTCCAGTCAATCTATGGTTTTACCTCAAACTAATTGCAAAAGAATTTATTTCAACTGTAATTTGTTCTTGACATAAATATATTCAACAAAAAGTCTAGAAAAATCTAAATAGGGGAAAAGTAAGAATTTTTTGAAAACAAAATATGCAAAAATATGAAAATAAGGGCGATAACTCGTGTATAAATTGCATATGTTTCAATCAAATTTTTAACTAGAAAAATTCAGATTCATCCGATTGAACAGTAATGGTAAGCTTAAGAATAATAGTTAACATCTATTATTTGTCCCCGGACGCATCGTCGAAGGGGACTATAGAAATGGGTGTCGTCCGTCCATCCGTGTGCTTGGTTTCCAGATGATAACTTGTGAATGAAAAGTCAGATTGAAGCTAGGTGTGGCATGTAAGTGTATCTTATGAATATCTAGGTCAAATTCGATAATGACAATTTTTTGATAATTTTTACTAGAGTTGTGCCCCTTTTTATACCTCAAAATTGCTAAATATTTGGTTTCCAGATGATAACTTGGGAACAAATAGTCAGATTGAAACTAGGTTTGGTATGTAAGTGTATCTCATGAATATCTAGGTCAAGTTCGATTATGATGATTTTTCGACAAATATAACCAGAGTTACTCCCCTTTTTTTTTACTTCAAAATGGTCCTTGGGTGGTCCCCTTTCAGAATTATTTAAGTCAGGTGAGTGATACAGGCTCACCTGAACCTCTAGTTTACAGTAGTTTCAAAATTTAATCTTACGATATAACCTTGGTGTCGGGGGACCAGTGGCCAACGGCCTTTTATTACAGTTTTACTTAATAAAATGTTTAGGGTCATATAAATTCGGAAATTTGCAACAGTCGCCGTTGTTTGTCGACATCCTGATTTCATTTGCTACGAGTACAAATCAATCCACTGAGCATTTTCCATTCTCACCAAATAGTCCAGTCAATCTATGGGAAAAAATAGTCAAACCTCAAACTAATTGCAAAAGAATTTAACTCTGGATTTTCTTGTGTCAAAATGTCTTCCTAATACCATATCAAAAGTCTAGGAAAATCTAGATAGGGAAAAATATTTTTTTCATGAGATTTTCTAAACACCTCTCTTTATTTCAGCATACATATTTTTTAAACATATACAGTGGTAAATTTGGGAAAAAGAGCATTCAATGAAAGTGTAGTCATACCAATCATGCATCAAACTAATGAGAGGAGTTTTATCTTTCAAATTGATAAAATAAAATACAGGTCTTCTTTCTGTGCCTTCTCTATTTAATCCAAAAATGTACTAGTACCCTGCCGAAATTAATAAATAGGTGTTGTAATATTTATAAAAAGGTTATTTGTGCAATTTATCATTTTTAATCAAACAATTGAGTAAAACAAAGCACAACATAGTAACATATAAAATTATATGGGGCCAATAATACTGATTGTTTACAAATATGGAAGATTTTTAGTTTTTCTAATTTGTACATATTACCTAACATATTGATATTGACTGTCCAAATTAAAAAAAAATTAAATCTTACCTAACAAGATAGTTTAAAATTCTATCCTTTTTTTTTTTTTATGAAATGGTAAAAAAAACTTTCATTTTTAATAGAAGTATATTAGAAATAGTAGCAGTAACCTATAAAAAGTATTGATGTAGCAGTAATGAATAATGTCTACTGAAGTTACAATACACATCCAGCATTTAAAATCAATAAGATTGTCAAAACATAAGAACATGTAACAATACTGATATGTTTCTGATCACATAGGCCTAATACGACGATTCCGTGATAAGACGTTCTCCTGACTCGGAGGAAGAATTCGTACCACCGATCACGTGACTTCATAAAAAATATAGGCATTTTTAGCAGTAGACACTGCAGGTAGAAATGGATCGAGGAAAACGATCTCAAAAATCATCCAGCAAATATTGGTGCGTGGTTCCGGGGTGTACATCTGACAGCAGGAAGAAACCCAATCTTGAAAAATATGTAACATGTATCCCATTTCCGACAAAGTTGTAAGACCACAGGCCATTTTGAACTACAGATGCCTAGATTTAGTCACGTGGTGATGGAAGTCACATGACGGTATTATCTTAATACCAGTATCCCGGAACCGACGTATTCCATATCTTTAGTCATATCTTCGCCTGTTATATTTTTTAAGTTTGAATTTGAGCAACTAACAGCTTTACAGTCTCCACATCCAACTGTACAATCTAAACCATGTTTCATACCACACAGTTAAGTTTACAGTTATATCTTATTACTTTAATTGCTCTGGTGCAGGGGGTAAATTTGTTCTTATAGGAAAAGGTTTACTGTTAGCATTTTCCCACCCCCATTCTAGAGGGTTGATATGATATGTTGTTACTACCCACTCTTGTAGTTGCAGATAAGCACATTTGCTGTGATAACATTCGAGAGGTCATGTCACAGCCAGAAATAGCATGAAGAAATGGCAGTATATGGCATGCGTCCAGTCCAAGTGTTGACTTTGTCTTATGGATATCTCATATTTTCATCGTTGTAGAGCTGGTACTCATTGATTTGAAATATATATCACTTGAATCAAGATCAAAATGGAAAAGCAAAAGTATTAACAGATCAGTACCGTCGCCAAGAAGAACTGATGGATTGTTGACAGCACTTTCAGCTGTAGTTTTGATTCGATTCGGTGATCATTTACATCGCATCTATCCAAATGAGCTTGAAGTTAAGGATACTCCTGATACTCAAAGGTCTGCTTCTTGCCCTGACCTTCACCTTGAGGTCGATCACGGAGGAAGATTCAAAAACAAAACTCTATGACAAATGTGATTACTTCACTTTTCCAATAGTTAACTTCCCCTTCATCAGTAGCAATATTCCAGCATCACCAGCGTATGGGGTTTACATTTCTCAACTTATACATTATTCTGGAGCTTGTGCCAAGTACAATGCTTTTCTGGACAGTGCTCAGCTGCTGACTCAGAAGCTACTTAAACAAGGCTATGCTGCTCCTAGGTTGAAGTCATCGCTACAAATTTGTTTGTTGTGATCACAATCTGGTTGACCGCTACGAAATATCCATATCTCAAATGACAATGGATCTTTTATTTTTATGTAGATGTTTTCTTCCTCTATCACTGCCACTACTTTTACAGGACTTTACTGTATATATGAGTAACATGGCAGGTGTCTTATAAGAAGCATGTACTGCTTACCAATCGCGAGCACCTGAGTTCACTCCTGGTTTTTGATGGGGTCCGTGTTGCTCATTCTTTCAGTTTTCTTGTGTTGTCCTATTATATATCTTTACATTCTGAGTTTCGTTTTGTGATAGCCGTTACGATTTCTGCATAAAGCGATGTTCAGTTTCCTCTTCACCTCCAGGTGTTTGTAAGGGGGCTCATGTCTTATTTACATTATTTGTATTTGCTTGCACCTAGTGGTGTCCAACACATATTGCATTGTGTTTTTGTTTTGTTTTTCTTCGTCTTGTATGCCCTATGATGCCGATGTCCATTATTGATTGTCCCTTGGGTGTTCTATATATATAGTTAATGTTTATTTGACAATTAAGACATCTGCATCACCAGAGGTATGTATTGTTGAACATCCCTATTTAAATAATATTTAACTTGGCATGTTAATAACGCTTTGTTTATTTTCCGAATCTGCTAGGAATAGTTCCATCTTTGACTTGAATGGTGAATATTCATTAAATAACCCTTTATCCCCAACTGCTGTCCCTGTTCGCCTTAGATGTGTCATATCCTTAATAGACTATATACTGAAATCGTTATTTCTATGGGTGTTGCAATTGTGTGTTGATATTTATTTCATACGTTATTTTTCACATTTTTTACTCTTGTATGTATATAGATGTTTGCTTATTCGTCGATTTTTTCATTACACAATTGTATTCAAGTTTGCTTTTCTTTAAAATCTATTCTAAAAATCGCTATCTTCTGTTTTGTCAAAAAGCCTTTATTTCTATATGTTTTTATCCCAAATGGTTTTCCATACATTTTTTTCACGGGGGGGGGAGTGTTGATGAAGGTTTCTTGTTTAATTATTATATATTTTCAACATACAATATTAATTTTCTGACTTTTTTTTTATTCATTGTATTACAGAGGTGTTTACTGCTACGGATTTTCCGTATTTACCACGGATTTGTTCGCGAAAGTACGGTTTCTGTGGCATTTCAAAATTATAATTTCCCACACTTAATTTTCCACGAAGCGCTTGAATACTTGTATATATGAATCAGCGTATAAAACGTTAAAGCGATCAAGACTTCGAATGCATTCGGAATTCTTCTAATTTATCGTCTGTTTAGCGTTTGAAAAATGTGCTCGCTTGAAAATCCGAAATGAAAAGATGTCGGCAGCAAAAGCTGCAAAGGTTCTGGATTTGGAGGAAGAAGATCACGATGTCAATCGTACGACGCCAAAGAAAAGAAAACAAACTTTGCAGAAGTATAAAGACTCATATCACGATTTGTGGCCTTGTTTGACAGCATCCAAGCGTGGAGAATGTATGGTGCACTGCACCGTGTGCAAGTCTGATTTTTCGTGCAGTCATGTTGGAAAAAAATGATTGTAAAAGACATGTTGAGTAATAAGAACTTAAGCACCATGAAGCAAACGAACATGTCTATGAAATCATTTGTGGGGCTTTCAAAATCATGTTTCATGATTCAAAGATTGCTCAAGGTTTGTAGTCATTTTTATACTTCTATAGTAAGCAAGAGATGGTGTATGGTTTCATATCTTATAAATGAACCTGACCCACACCTCTCGTTTTCTTTCTTTATTCCCTTCTTTTTGGTTCGGGATTTATAATGTTTGGGGGGATGAAAACCTTATTTTCTAGGGGAAGTGGTGCCCAAATTTTTAAAATTTTGGACTTTGTCATTTTAGCCCATTTTTAGCTCACCTGACCCGAAGGGTCATGTGAGCTATTGCTAGCAACAACCAGGCTTTGCAAAATGTTTATAATATAATGAAATAAACCATACAAAGGCACATACATTATTTCCAGAAGCACACAACACTTTTCCTTTTCAAGATATTTTTAAAAATAAAAAAAGTTATACTCCTTTGAAAAATCTTTTTTTTACACATTAAAAGACTTCATTTTCACAAATGTTTGAAAAACATGTTCCTACTCTCCCACATAGACAGTTGTACTGAATTGGGTAAAATATGCATATCAATATTCACTATTAGTCCTCAGCTTTTAACTTTAACCATTTGAAGTCTGAAAAATAAGATTAAAACCTTTTTTTTTGCAGTTCCCATTAAATCAAAAATTGAAAACTGAATTGTCTCCCTTTACGAAAATGTAATTCTAGTAAAATTAGACAAATTGCTTGCTGCATTAACATACTTTTTTTTATTTTTTAACTTTATTTCCTAAAATAACAAATTTAGGGCTAATTATTATGCTTCAAGTTAATTATTTTTTAAATCTTTGCAAATAATTGTGAAAATATTTAACCTGTCAAAATCAGGACATAATTGTTCTTACTCATCAGCTTTAACAATTATTGTAACGTATATTTTAGGGAAGAAATGCTTCGTTCTACTTAAATTGTAGGCAAAAAGTGCTCAATACCCAAAAATCCAGCTCAAGATACTGAAAAATACCTCAAAAACTACACTAGACTATAGCAAAATTGTAAACCGGAAGATGAAAATTATCTCCCTTTGATTACCATATTCCTTGCAACCATGTAATTGGTAAGACGATACTCGTCATTTATCAACCAAGAACGGAATTAAAATCATGTTTTGATATAATGAATAGTTGACAGACTTTAAAATCTATCTAAAAATTACAAATATTAGGATGTTACTGTCAAAAATAGTCAATGACATGTTTTTTTGTACTTCCATAAATGCTTTTGTCCATTACCTTTGACTCATGATTGTAGAAAAGGGGTCGACAATTGCCTCAACATGTGTTTTTTCTAAAGAAGGATCACTTAAACGTTTTCACAAAAGCAGAACACTGTCTAATAAGCCGTACTTTCAAGCACCTTTTGAAGAACGTGTTGGTAATATGGTAAGAAATACAAAATCGAATTATCTCCCCTACACTGGTCGTTGCTACTATTGCTATCACTGGTCGTCCGTCTGTCGTTAGCTTTTTGCATTTTAATCAACTCATCTAAAATCACTGGGCCAATTCGAACCAAACTTTGGTGGAATGGTCCTTGGGTGGTCCCCTTTCAGAATTGTGTCCGACAATCCCCCCCGCCTACCAAGGTGGCTGCCGTTACTAAAAATAGAAAATTCAGCAAAAAATCACTTAAAAATTATCTTCTCTGAAACTGCTGGGCCAATTGGGCCCAAACTATGGTGGAATGGTCTTCAGATGGTGCTCTTTCAGAATTGTGTCCGACGACCCCGGCCACCAACCAAGATAGCCGCCGTTACTAAAAATAGAAAATTTGGCAAAAAAATCACTTAAAAATTATCTCCTCTGAAACTACTGGGCCAGTTGGGCGCAAACTATGGTGAAATGGTCTTCAGGTGGTCATCTTTCAGAATTGTATCCGACGACCCTGGCCGCCAACCAAGATAGCCGCCGTTACTAAAAATAGAAAATTTGGCAAAAAAATCACTTAAAAATTATCTCCTCTGAAACTACTGGGCCAATTGGGCCCAAACTATGGTGGAATGGTCTTTAGGTCATCCCCTTTCAGAATTCTGTCTGATGACCCCGGCTGCCAACCAAGATGGCTGCTGTCACTAAAAATATAAAATTCGGCCAAAAATCACTTACAAATTATCTTCTCTGAAACTGCTGGGCCAATTGG
>MJUT01041061.1:769517-780700 GCA_002080005.1 Gigantidas platifrons | reverse complement strand
GGGGGGGGGGGGGTCGCGCTTTGCGTGACAATTTTTTATATTCTAACTCTCGTGTTGTCCGAAAAAAAATTTCTGAACGAAAAAAACACCCATACCCCCCTCTTTGCAAGATACATGGTCGGTCCCTAACCATTGTTATTGTTCAAATGTGTCTGGCTTTTAAGAAATCAATATGAGAGAGATCATTTGACATAGGCATATCCTTAAAAAGCGTAACTTTACTTCAGAGCTCACTAGACTGCAAAGCAAATGTTGAACAATTAAGCCACCAGTGTTTTGAGAGGAGTGTTCAAATATGTGAACCGCTAGACATAGAGGTTAAAAAACCTAGAATATGCGGGAGACACATAATGAGAGATAATGTTGAAGCAGAGAAAAAGACTACTTTAGGAAGTCAATAACTGTACCTTTTCTCGACTATGCGCTAAATAAAATGAAAACAAGGTTTACCGATGTACATGCCAGAACCGCTTTGTGACTACAGTTGGTTCCATCTATTATTGAAAATATTGCTCCATAATTGAGCCACCCCCCCCCCCTGTCAACAGAGTCTCTGGATCCGCCCCTGGACTTACTTTTGGTCATTTGTACTATTCAGATGTAATGATTTTATTCGATCTTTATATTATTTTTGAACTATCCCTAATACTCTCATAGCACAACATTATCTTTGCATGATATATATTGAAATTTAATAAGAAATTTAGCAAAAACCTGCTGTTATAGATTTTCATGTCTATGGTGTTACCCTTCCTATTAAGGCTGGTAAGAGTCATCTGTCTTGTCATATTTGAAGCAAAAATAGTTTCTCCCGTTGCTTATTTCCTGTTTCATGACATGTGCAGACGACAAAAACAAAAGTGATCCATAAACTAATATAGAGCCGAAAAGGTGTGCGATTGGTATAGTATATACATTTTATGTCTGTGTTGTACTTCTCACTACTTCTGTTTGTTAGAATTGAACAAAATGTAAAAATATATAATGCATTACATTTGGTATTCTTCACAGGATATACATATAAAATATAGTCAGGGAGAAATTATGTTCCCTTTATCCTGAAAATACTTACCTGTTTTCTGTAGTGTTACTGTCAATGGTGTTACCATAAAGATTGTGTAACACCACCGACATTTAGCATTAGAATTGTGAATAAACACATTATTCCATAAAAAGTAATATACAGAACAAAATATTGCTCTTTAACCTATGCAGAAATTTTTTTCAAACATCGTCATATACGTATATGATATAGTTTAACAAGTTGATGGGAGTATACTGTTTAGACCTGATAACACCAGAGACATATCTTCATAACACCATGGACATATCTTCATAACACCATGGACAAAACTGATATTGCTCATGCATTAAACCAATATGTTGAAAAATGAATATTGTACTGAAAACATTAAGAAAACAACAAATATAGGTTGATAGTTGTGGTTTTTTTTTCTTGAATTAAATGTTTACATTCATGAAGATGTCCCTGATGTTACTTTTGTCATCTGTGGTGTTGCATCTTGTCAGTGGTGTTACCTCATGTGAATTGTTTCATAAAAAGGATAAATGACATAATTGAAGTAAATTATATTATAGGTGAATAAAGTTGACTTTGATAACTATGTATAAGTCATCTTTTCTTTATATAAAGTGAAACAAAATACAGTTATGAAAACTTGTTTGTTTCATAATGCAGCTTAAATGGAATTCCACAACTACATATCCCAATATTGTGGAAAAAAAACTAGTGCTGCAAAGAAAATATCTTACATTATGCATAATTTCTCTGTATACTATGTATGTAACCACTTTTACATAAAAAATATTTTTCATTTTCCTAAAAAGAATAATTTTATGTTAGTAACACCATGGACTGAAAGGTATTAGGGTGTGCTACATATCTAGATTACATTTGGTGTGGTGTTCGTACAATTTCATTGGCTAAATCAGTCACGTGATATACAGAATATTTAAGTATATTGACTCTTATGTTACTAAAAATAGTAACATAGCGTCAATATTTTAAGTATATTGACTCTATGTTACTAAAAATAGTAACATAGCGTCAATATTTATATACCATATACAGAAAAGATTCCTGATACCTGATAATCTGGGTCACGGGTCACGTAATCTGGGTCACGTGTCATTGTGAGTAGCATGTGTAGTCTATTTTTATCTTGGACAATAATGAGCGTCCTGATTGGATGACTGATTTAAAACACAATGAATCCGCATGGTTTAGCAAGGTTACTCAGGTCAATAGTTTATAAATATAGAATCTTGACAATGTAAAGGAAAGATGCTATGTTATATTTATTCATTTGTTTGATTCTGGAATATTGTATACATGAAAAATATAGTGTTTCTTCTACCTTCCTGTACAACGGGAACTCGAAGTGTTATGTAGTAAGAATATTATACTCAATTTCAATCCAGTGGTTATTATCATTACAAAAAAATGTATTTATTATTTATGTATCTCTATACCTTTGTAAATACATGGTTTATGAGAATAAAGATATACGACAGTATGGTCAGGCCAATAATATTTTATTGGTGTGAAACTTGGGGATTTGGAAATTACGAAATTATTGAAAGGCTACATTTAAATTCTGTAAGCTACATTTACATCTAAAAACTTCAACTCTCGATTATATGGACTATGGTGAACTACAAGTAGGCAGATATATTAAAGTTAGAATGATAAAATTCTGGTGTTATTGACAATAATTTTAAAAAAGATGGTTTTTCATTATGGATAAAAAAAAGTTATCAAATATATTTTAATTAATGAGTGGTTTATCCTATATATGCAGGGCCACTGAGCGGGGAGGGGGGGTGGGGGGTCAGCCGGGGTGGCGCCACGGACCCATATATAAAATTCTTCATACAGAAGTAAGAAGTAGCCCCAGGTTTCAGGAAGGAGCCCACTAATAACTTTCATATATATAGGGCCCTTGATTTCTATATAAAAAAAATTCGTATTCCCCGTCATGGGCCCCATTTAAAAAATGCTTTACACAGGGCATTGTCCAGTTTATAGCAAAAGTTCCAAAAAGGGGCGTGGCCTAAATGCTTTATACAGGACATTGTCCAGTATAAAGCAAAAGTTTATACGACCCCCTTTATCAATGCTGTAAAGTTACTAATTGCAGTATAAATAAAGCTTTTGAACTTTGAACTGGGTGTTAGAGTGTTTTTGCTTTGTTTTGCATCGTGGATGTGGTTGTTTTTAATGTATCATTTTAATAAGGTGTAATTGAAACAAAATTTTAAAAACATGATGACAGAAATACATAATACTGTGGTGCTGGTAGATGATCTATTCCTATGAATCAGTTTTCGTTATATACATGTTAAGTGAGCTGTCACATTATAGATTTGGTCAAGAAGGTGCGTTCAGACCGTGATCATGAATACCAGAGATTAGGTGTCTAAATATAAAACTTACTATAAGATTGCACTTGTTATATACCCGGTCTTCATGGGATACTAAGATCATCAATTTCTTTAGATGTGATATTAAATCCTATTAACCGGTTAACTCAGCCGGCCCACATTTGTTGTGTCTATCCCAAGCAACTACCTTGATTTCTAAATGACATGTGTCATGGTTCTTTTTTATGTTCAAATACTTGTGGTTGTTTGTTTTGTTGACATTGGTGGAATTGCTGACCATCACTGTTTAAACGTTCTCTGCTTTTTGTGGGGGTAATAGCTGAAATATTGTTGCAAAAAGTGGCGTTAAGCACTATAAACTTAAACCTATTTTGTGGTGGTATCAGGTTCATTACATTGCATTTTTCTAAAGTTTGTTTCTTTTCATATTGTTTCTTAAGTATTTATTAGATGATAATGTATAGCTGTTTAAAAGTTAAATTTGCATCATTTTCTATATTTGTAAGTCAATTTGTCATAAAACAAAAATTACGTAATATATATAATTTGCATCATGTACTGTTTTGAATTAAGATTAAAGTGAAGCAAAAGCAGATTAAACTGGCTACTACAAGATTGTTCTTGTTACAATAAAAATAACTAAATTACAAATATTTGATTCATGATAACGAATTTATAATCTATATTATAGCATTGTAACTCACTACAAATACAGAGACAAATTGAGATAAGCACCCATCAAAGATAAAATTGAAAAACAAATCTTGTTTTAAAAAATAAATTGCTTAAAGGAAGGGCTTCCAACTTTATAGTCGTTGGGACAACCAATATCTCTTATATGACAATGTTCTATGTCATACATAAGAAGAGTTTGAAGATACCAAATGGACAATTAGAATGAACTATTTGAATTTGAATTGTTGGTGTTTAACGCCACTTTTAGCAATATTTCAGCTATATCATGGCGACCAGTTTTAGTGGTGGAGGAAGCCGGAGTACCCCGAGAGAACCACCGACCCTGGGCAAGCAACTGGTAAACTTTATCACTTGCGGCTGCGAGTCGAGTGCACTTTTTTTTTTAAATAGAAACAAGACGTCTGGTTGCTTCACAGTGGAAAACATATTTTATGTTAATAATTTATTTTCAATGACACGAGTAATACATTACATATGTAATATACAAATTAAGGACTTTTTACTCTGTCACTATGTTATATATGGACCTGTTAAGATTATATTGACCTCGGACTTCGTCCTCGGTCAATAGAATCCTAACGGGCCCATATATAACATATTGACCTCGTAAAAAGTCCATAATTGTATAATAATTTTGTTCATGGTGGTTTTCCCGACTGCATATTATGTGAATATGTCATTGTTATGTAGGAAAAACTAATAGGCTAAAGCAAAACGGGATTGAAAATATTTGATGTCATCAAAATATGAACAGGAAAAAGTGCATGTATTTTGATAATGACCCATATCCTCTAACTAAATAGTTCCGGTATTGCATAAAGCCTACACGCGACGTTTCTTACTTAGTTAAATATTTATTTTAATTGTGTACATGTAATTCTATTCCGGGTGTTTAGTTTCTGAATACTTAGTTGTTTATTTCTACCAGGTGGAGAAAATAGACCGGTGCACGTAATTACGTGTACGTTAAATTCATTCAGAGAATTCTCTACTTCACCCGGAAAGAATATTTGTGTTGAAAAGAAATCACTGTTATATATTATACACATACAATGTATATTCAATAACTCTGTGGACATTTTTAAATGAAAATAAAATCACAATTATCCTCTGATCTTTTTCTATCATTATGCTGCCACCATCAATACGTATATTTTTTTCTGTCACATTTGAATGAGCATGGATAAAATGAAGTAATTGTCATAAGAAAGTAGTGTGCTTTATTCATAAATTATACAAAATGCTCTTGATTAAAACTATTCTCAATGTGTCGTCGCCAGTCAATAACCCCCCCCCCCTTTTCCCCTCCCCCCACACACACTGTTCGTACCAACTTTTCCCATCTTTTCGTGCCAGTCCTAAAGCATGCACCCACTGTCCGGTCCAACCCTATAATTTGCTAATGTCCAGTGCACTACTACGCCGCTCTAATGTGAATCAAACATAAGATAATCAAACTAGTTTGTTTTATGGAGGAAACTTCAGAATTATATTCCTGATACAATATTATTATATTAAAAGGAATATTTATTTTGGCATTTTTAGGACAATTGTTCCTGTACTGATGTAAAGTAACCACTTCGGTCTAATTTCTGGATATATATTACAAGTAAGTAGTAATGTTATTATATTATCAACACAATAATGATTGCTTCTAAACTTTGTTGCATTTTTTGTTACTAACAAACATACACATGCCACATTTTGCATACACAATTTGCATGTTATGCACGATACTTCTATTAATACATACTGCCAGCCTTTGCTTAATCTGCATCCATTATCAATCATTGCACAGCTGACACATTTTGGGTCGAGGTGATGTATATTGCATTAGCCTGGCTGACCAGAATGACCACTTGGTATTTGTTACCTCTCCAGTAAGCTTGCATCATTCAGGGGTGGATCCAAGATTTCTAGTTAGAGGGGCGCACTTACAATAATCGAAAATTTTGGGGGTATTTCGTGTGAAAAATCACGATTTTACGCAAAAAAATCATATTTTTTCCAATTTTAGGGGGGGGGGGCCGGAATCACTAGTCCATTTGAACCAAACTTGGCATGAATGTTCTTTGGGTGTTATACTACACAATTTAGTTTTTTGTTGTTGTTATTGTTGATTTGAAATCCTCGGTTGCCACCGCAAGACATTAATTTGAGTTTAAACATTATTTCATTTATTAATAATTCATGGATTATAAAATTATTATGCACTATTTTGGGAATGGGAAACATGTGGCACAGCACTAGTATAATATACAGTTAAAGACCGGTTGTGAGGGAAGTAGCAAGTTTATTGTCACCTGAAACACAAACTATTTCCCGACGCGAAGCGGAGGGAAATAGTTTGTGTTGAGGGGGACAATACACTTGATACTTCCTGAAATTACCGGCTTTTAACGGTTTTATTATAATTTAACAATTGAAGAACAACAATAAAAGGTTTTTTTCTCTGTGGTATGATTATTTCTGGGTTATTAAACTCATACTGATGAAGAACAGCAAAATAAGGCATATTACCTCAATATTGTGTTTATAGTTGTGTTACTTCTGATTTTTATCACTTAGCACTAATTAAAGTGTAATGAAATAAACAACAAATATATGTTTTACCAGTAATATTAAACAAAGTCAACGACCACAACAACTGATACTTTCAATAATTTCAAGGATTTAAAAAAAAACGGGAAATATGAGCGTGCAAATATTCTCATAGGGAAATAGTCTCAGGGAAATAGTTCACTTCCTGGGAAATAGTCTTTTAGGGGAAATTAGCAAATCTATGACTGTTAATTTATATAGTAAAAATACTGTAAAAGTATAATAATATAGATTATTCCCAATAACCCAAAGAGAAAATAGAAATGCAAACTGTCCATTAATGCTTATTGAATGGACCTTTGAATAACAGTAATTCGAGAATGCCAACCATTATTGGATATGATTAAAAAATCATACACATGTATCTCTGACATGCCACCCTGACATGCCACCCTGACATGTCGCCACAGTATATGGAGGTCCTGTGGTACTATGGTAGTTAGATAAAAAAAAATATGTCGGCTAAAATTGATTGAAATAGCACGTTAATACGCTGAATTATAGAACCCGCGGTATAATAGGATCGGACTATATTGCTAGAATTAGAAATAGAAGTAGAAGAATAACCAACCAAATATAAATTCATATATTTGCAGATTTGATATCGAAAAATAATTGCTGCAACAATGGTATACAGGAAATGGCGAAAGAAACCCAATACTTAAAATTTCTGTTATTTACAGTGCTGGTTGCTTTGTCATGCCTGTGTATATCAATATTTAATGATCCCATGTTTCTTATCTCGTACATTGACACAGACATAAGCCTTCCGAACATAAACCAGCAAGAACCACGTCGACCTTCTATGTACAAGAGGCAGATTTTGACAAAAACAAATTATCCCATTGTAGTGTCACAGCCTTATAAGATAAACAATAAGGACATATGTACGGGAGTCGATAAGGTCTCATGCATTGTAATGGTTCACACCGCGCCAGACCATTTTGAAAGGAGAGTTCGAATGCGAGCAACATGGCTAAACTCTACATACTACAGTCCCGAGAGTGTCCGAGTAGTTTTTCTCTTTGGATTAGTATCTAATATGGCTTTGCAATTACAAATAGAGAAGGAAAGTGAAAAATTCAAGGATGTGGTTCAGGGATATTTTACAGATTCATACCGGAACTTGACAAACAAGGGTGTTATGGGATATAAATGGATATCTGAACACTGTAGAAATGCAGAGTTTGTGGCTAAAATAGACGATGATGCATTTATTAATTTCTTTAAATTGTTTGAGGAAATGCAATATCTTAAAGATAAGAAAAAATATATCTTGTGCAATAAAATAAACAAAGGAACAATGAGAATTATAAGAAAGAAAACCAGTAAATGGTATGTTCAGGAGGACGAATTTAAAGAAATGCAGAGATATCCACACACATATTGTAGTGGATTTACCGTATTTATATCCACAGACTTGGTACCAATGTTATACCATGCCGCCATAGGATCGCCATTTTTTTGGGTGGACGATTTTTATCTTTTTGGATTACTTCCAGCTATAATTCCCGGTGTTATACATGAAAATATTGGAACACACTTAACGTTAAAATTCTTTGAAGGATTACAATGTTACCAGAAAAATGGTACTAAATGCCAATATGTTGTCATGCCTGCCAAAGACAAAGAAATAATAAAAATGTGGGTCGTTATCACTAAGGATAGAAAACAAAGTATATATGGCAACTATTATATGAACTTGCCCCAAATAACTGTGAATTGATATTAATATCTTCTTTTTTTTTTATGAAATAAGATGAATGCATATTTAAATTTAAATAGAAATATAATGAATTAGCAATGGTTTTTCTCAAGAATGAACGGGATGTAAGTGTGTTGACTCTGTATGGAATCTAAAGATACCACGATCATGGTAGCTCCTAATTATGGAAGCAGGGTACGTTCATTTCGCGTTTACATATTTTCGCCTTTTAATATTTTACAAAGCCAAATCCCAAAGACGCAAAAGCGAAAACGCGAAATTAAATTATTTTGCGTTTTCGCTCTGTAAAATTTAAAAGGCGAAGATACACGAACGCAAAATGGCAGCATCTAACTTCCATACCTAATAAACGACTTTTGTTAGTAATCGCCATTGAGTGTCCAAATTTCGACCCTTCCCATTATATACAGTTTTATTTGTAGGAATTAAAATTTATGTTCATTTTTATAATAGAACTACTGCTTATTTAACATCATTAATAAATTATACTTTATATTAAAAGGAATTTACACAATAAACAACATATAATGAGAAATATCTCATCAATTATTTCAGCAGAACTTGACTATTACAATATTATGAAATGTTAATAAATGGTTATTATTAATAAGTTGAAATGCATATTGGCTTCTCGAGGGCCCGGGTGGCTCAATGAGTTAGGTAGTTGGATTACCTAACAACTCATACAAGCCTGTCACCAATACGGCGTGGGTTCGCCCCTGGCTTTGTAAATTACAAAAATTGGTGCACTCGACTCGCAACCGCAAGTGATAAAGTTTAGCAGCTGCTTGCCCATGGTCGGTGGTTCTCTCCGGGTACTCCGGCTTCTTCCATCACTGAAAATGATCGCCATGATATAGCTGAAATATTGCTGAAAGTGGCGTTAAACACCAAAGCCAAATCAAATCAAATCATATATTGGTTTCTACAATAATACAAACCACATTGTTGGTGTAATGGTTAGCGTGCTCAGCTCGAGTGTGATAGATCGTGAGTTCGAGTCCCGGTCGGGTCAAACCAAACACTATAAAGTTGGTATTTACTACTTCTCCGCTAGAGACGCAGCTTTGGGGAGTAAAAACAAAGACTGATTCGCTCGGAATCGGCCGGATGATATGTCCGAGCAGGGCGACATGTATACACGCGGGACTGTTGTTTCAGTAAGCTAGCAATATAAATATCAATCTCAGTGTGTTGGTCTAGTACAAAGCGGATCTCTCATCGAATGTAACTTGCTCTCTTCAGTTTCATGATAAAACTGAAAAATTGTTTATTTGTCGTTACAGAACACATATTCATTCACTCACTCCGACATATATGATTTTAAGAGCGTGTCCAAGCATGTGCTTGATGAGAACATGTATCTATACTTAACGAAGCGGTTTTTTTTTTTTTTTTTTTTTTTTGCTGTAGTAGTGTTTCATTTAAGTGTTATTTATGGTTTGTTGGTTGTTACCGCCACTGTCGACAATATCTCGGATACATTATCCATCAAGTACACTCGTGGTCTAAAGATTGGAAAGTCAAATAATTTAAACGTCTTTGAATTGTGAGAAAGTAAACAAGATTGCCAATCTCGGCTAAGGTTACAAATATGCCTGAGGGAGATTATTTAGTAAATTTCAAACGTTTCGATTATGTAACTTCTACTAAAATTAGATAATTTTAAAGTAACCCTCCACGGTAGTTAGTCTGATTTTAGAGACACCCAAGGATCTATTCAAAGCATTATAGAAACCTTACCACCACCAGTTTGACACACAGTTGGGTGTTTTGTTTGTTTTATTTTGTCACACAATTTCTTACACGTGGAGATCAAAGGCTTCCGCTTCCTATCTGTGTAATTAAATGTCTTTATCAAAGAGATTAATTCATGGGAATGTGTCATTGATTGTAAGAGATTATTATTATTATTATTTTCATTTATTAAATTCGTCCAGCTCGGAATTGATCGTATGGTCGGTAGATTTACAATTACCAATACAATCAGTGCCCATCACCACTAAAGTTGTGAGTTCGAACCCCGCTCAAGCGAGGTGAGCTCGATACAACAGTATGTGATAAAGTTTGTCAGTGACTTACGACAGGTCGGTGGTTTTCTCTGGGTTTTCCGGTTTCCTCCACCAATAAAACTGACTGCCACGATATAACTGAAATATTGTTGAAGTGGCGTTAAGCAACATAAACCAATGTGTCATTGATTGTAGGGAATTTTTAGTATTATTTTCTTATTATTTTCATTTATTAAATTTGCTCGTCTTTTTAGATGTATGTACCTGCTTTAAAATGGAAACATGCATTTAAGATTATTTATGACATTTATAAAAATTAATAGTAATCATATTGATTTTCATTATATACATGTATGCATTAAAATATGCGTTTCTCCAGATACCTGTAATATATTATTTACACACAGGTATAACTTATGAATAGGAAAAAGATGGCCACTCTCGTGTTATAAATGTTTAGCTTGACTTGTTCCCATTATGAAAAGGGGCCCAGGTGGCTCAATGAGTTAGGTCGCTGGATCTAACAGCGTATACAAGCCTATCGCCAATACGGCGTGGGTTCGCGCCCAGCTTTGTAAATTACAAAAAGGGTGTACTCGACTCGCAGCTGCAAGTGATAAAGTTTACCAGTTGCTTGCTCATGGTCGATGGTTCTCTCCGGGCACTCCGGCTTCCTCCACCACTAAAACTGATCGCCATGATATAGCTGAAATATTGCTGAAAGTGGCGTTAAACACAAAAAA
>MJUT01041061.1:683974-694275 GCA_002080005.1 Gigantidas platifrons | reverse complement strand
AGTGAAATTGGAGTGAATATACTGTCTTTTTATTTTGTTTTTCTGTAAAGACACCTGAGTCTCAATTGATTTTTGTTTTGTCTTCTAAGTAACTGGGCAAAACAAAGGCGACAAAAGAAAACATCAATATTATTACATAGAGTTTCGTACGAGTATGGGAAAGATAAAGCTTACAATCATAAATGGAACACGGCCATCAAAGCGAAAATTTACCCATATATTACGTACCTTTGATGTAGATTTCCCTTTTCTTGCATAAATTATTTGTTGGTACGGTCATCTTTGAATATTTTAATACTATTTTAGTAGAATTATTTCGCTTTACATCTTACTTTCCATTTCCGAAATTAGAATGATAAACAACTTGCATATCGATACAGAAATAGCTTCGCGAAATGTTTACTGCATGACTAATGCATCTAAAGGAGGTTGTGATGAAGACATAACACAAAACAGACTAGGACAAACAAAAGGCCAACTAAGCAGACAAAGAAAAATGTGGAACTCCTCGATATTTTACATAAAGAAAAACATCAAACAAAGAGACACACTATGGATTAACAGCTGGGCAAGGGCAACGATAGTGGAAAAATACAGGGACAAATGGATGCAATATACCATGGTCTTATGCGACACAGGGCGTGAAGAGGATAGGTGAGGTGAGGAAATGCATTGGTCATCTTATTACAGTCTATACCACATCAATCAGTGATATATTGGTTTTCGTGCTCGCTTCGAGTGTGGTAGATCGTGGGTTCGAACTCCGGTCGAATAAAACCAAGGATTATAAAAGTGGTATTTTTTGCTTCTCCGTAAAGCATATAGCATTAAGGAGTAAAAGCAAAGACGGGTCCAAGTGGAAGGATATGTCTAGTAGCGAACTGTCAATTCAATAAAAATTAAATTCAGCCTGTTGGTCTAGTACACCATCATCTTTCATCGAATGTAACTTGTTCTCGTGTACGTCTGTCAGTGTCATTGGTGGCCTATTTCAATCAACAATTTGTTAAAAGTAGGGAGTTATTTGTAAATGGTAACGCACTAGTAAAGAGCTATCAATGTACTTTTAATGTTTACTATATAATGTACTATATCATATATATATATAACGTATAATGCTCCAACTATATGTTAAATATAGCGTGTAATGTTCACTGTACTATATCATATATATATATAACGTATAATGCTCCAACTATATGTTAAATATAGCGTGTAATGTTCACTCCAACTATATGTTCAGACGATGTGTACTCGATACAACATTATATAATAAAGTTTGACAGTGACTTGTTATAGGTCGGTGGTTTTCTCCTGGTACTCCGGTTTCCTCCACCAATAAAACTGACCGCTACGATATAACTGAAATATTGTTGAAAGTGGCGTTAAACACCATTACCCTAACTACCTAACCCAAACAATATC
Organism: Gigantidas platifrons; assembly: GCA_002080005.1. NCBI lineage: Eukaryota > Metazoa > Mollusca > Bivalvia > Mytilida > Modiolidae > Gigantidas > Gigantidas platifrons. The sequence continues at coordinate 692,850 of MJUT01041061.1, read as the reverse complement.
ATTAATGTAGTGAAAACCATTACCATGGGATACATATGAAGGTATGTTTTATGGGGTTAAAGAGTGCTCGAAAGGTGTTTTTTTTTATTGTTCGCTAAAGTAACATATGATATTGCCCTTTGACCTTTGAATACTAAAATAGTAAATTTTCTTCACTTTCACTGGGGCAACATATCAATAGTGTCAGCATAAGGCACCAACAGCTTCTCAAATAAGATTGGAATTTGTATTTGAGTTCATTGGACAATAACATTTAGAGTAGGTTTTCAGACAAAGCCTATATAATACAGCATATGTAGTTGTGCATTTTCTTGTTGCTGTGCTACCAGCTACTGGATTAAGGGTCTGGACAGTTATAGATTGTGATTCAAGTTGGTTGATGACACTTGCCAACTGTACCAGACATGTGTCATTGTAAAATGCTTTTGAATTAGAATGCAGAAACAAGTCTTCGGCACAAGTACTGAGTAGTCTTGAACATAGACAAATGGATCACAAAATATATAATGTTCTTGGAGTTCAAATGAAGAATATTTTCAAAACATTTCTGTAACACCAAGTACATTTTAACCTCATAGGTGGTGTAATGGTGAGCGTGCTCGACTCGAGTGTGGCAGATCATGGGTTCGAGGTCCGATCGGGTCAAACTAAAGACTATAACAAATAATTGTATTTTAAATTTGTTGCTTCTCCGCTAGGCACGCAGCATTATGCAGAAAGAACAAAGACTGTTGGGTTCCGAATCAGGTGACGTGTCCGAGCGGGGCGACGTGTCTATCCGCGGACTCAGTTGTTTCAGTGAGCTAGCACTATTAAAATCCAACTACTAAGCGCATTGGTATACTATAAAGCAGACCTCATCACCATCTCATTTAAAATTAACATGTACTCGCGATGATATATCTGAAAAATTGCCGAGTTGGCGCTAAAAACAGCAATCACTCACTCACCGACTCCAAGTAGATTCATCATGTGGATACTGGACTACTTTATAAAATATATCGCATAAAATAGCACACAAAATTTAAAATAACATGTTTACTAAACACTGACCAATGTCCGCGCTATTATGAAAAGAAAGTTTAGACAGTGATGGTCAACAATTTCACCAATATCAACAAAACGAAGAATCAGCTCTAATGATAACAACAAACTCACAATTTGTGAGAAGTTATGCGCTAAATATAGTTAGTACCATAAGGTAAACAAGGAAACTCGAAAATTGCAAGGTATGACCAACAGACTGATCACGTCTAAGTTGAAGAAAAACGTTTTTGATTTAAACAAAAATAAATCAATAAGGGTTCGTTTTATCCATAAAGTTAAAACCTAAAAATAAGAACGACGGCACGATCTCATTTTAATATAAAAAAATATGAGAATTTGAAAAAAAAAATATGCAAAATAATTATACAAAATTTCAAATGTATTTCAAGTATGTATGATTTTTATTTAAGAAATAATTATTTCGATTCTAATATGTAAAAATTGGTAAAATATCGTTATAAATTGTCGATGACGTCATAAATTACAATGGGTGTAGGTATATATTATTTTTACCACGGGTTTGGCCTCAAAGCGTTTGAAGGACGCCATATTAGAATAACTTTCAAGTATTTGTCGTTTAAAAGGGTATGTTTTTATTCAGACATTTTAGATATGAATTTTACTATTGCCCTTAAGATCTTATCTGAGAAATTGACTTCAATCGATTTCATTGGCTTTAACGGGTATCAAGTTTGAAATGAAAGAAAAACCAAATGAACAAAAACATGCCTTTGAAACACTTAATAAATTTAATACTCAGCATTATCGATTAGTCTTGCCAGTGTATTTCCTTCCGCGATGGATCGATACTGACGTCATCAAGAGCCATTCTAGCTGTTTATATCATTGTGGACACACCATCGGTGAGTTGATATCTATATTTATACTTATTTCATTTTTATTTACGAAAGAATTATATATTTCATTGCTATTTTTATTTCTATAGCATGTGTTTTAATGTATTTATTATTTCTGGTATATATGAATCACCAATATCACAATCTGATAGACAAACATTATAATACTGAAATCAATTAGTGCATTCAGTTTAGTATAGCCTATAAGGTAAAGGTAAAAGGTAAAATATATTTGGGTTTAAAAATTTCAACATCATACACAAGTGTTTAAAAATTTATTGTTAAGTTAAAAATAAAACATAAAACTGCCATCTTTAACTGAAACTTCAATCCACCAATTGTAGCTGCTGAGAACTTTCTCACCAAGGATAGCCCATGAAAGCCATTCAGCTTATTTCCAATGGGGTCCTTTATAAGTATCAGCTTAAAGTTCAAGTGGACATTAAAAGATCAACATGAGCGGGTAGAGGGATTACTTAATTTTAAAATAAGTACATTATCTATGAAAATATATATGTATATATAATTGTCATTATTATGATATGACACGTCTTTCCCGTTCTTCACTGGTATGTATCAGGTGGCACTTCTTTTTTTAAATCTTTGCAAATCATTGATGGATTTGATCGAATCGGGTAGAGAATTCCAATCATGGATTCCATTGTAGTAAAATGTTGTTGATTCGATGCCTTTAATTTTTGGTGTAACATAATTAATCTGACTTGATCTAGTATTATGGGCATGATGTTCATTAATTTTGATGAAATTAGTTTTCAAATAAGAAGGACATGTATCATAATAGATTTTATGAGCATGGTTCAATCGAAGCTGTTTTACTCTGTTTTCAATATTTAAAAATCCTAGACTAGATAATTCAGCTTGCTTTATACTAGTTCTTGGGCCCATGCTTTTGATGAATCTAACTGTTTTGTTTTGCGCCACTTGCAGTTTGTTTTTTAAAGCACGAGTTATACCAGCGTACCACGAGGAACAAGAATAATCAAAATGACATTGAATAAGTGCCATACTTAAAGTTTTCCGCGTTTCGGCAGATAGACAATTTGCCTTTCTATACATAAACCTCAACCGGGAATTAACCTTTTTAATAATAGAGTTAGCTGTTTTTTCGCCAGACAGGTTTTGATCAATGTCAATGCCTAAATATTTAACACTATTTTGTGAATTTATTATATGACGATTACAGTTAATTTGAAATTCATTTACATTTTTTTATTTTCTCTTTGGACCAAAAAGAATGCATTCTGTTTTACCAAGGTGGAGAGAAAGTTTGTTGTCAACGAGCCATTCACTACAGGATTCGAGTTCTTGACCAAGTTTTTGAGAGATAAATTCAGGATTTTTATGAGAAAACATAATAGTACTGTCATCTGCGTACAGAAGTAATTTACAGTCTGAGTTAATGCTTATGGACATATCATTGACATAACAAAGGAAAAGTAAAGGACCTAGAATACTTCCCTGTGGAACACCACAGCTAATGTTTGCTGGGTTGGATTCTGTGCCATTAACATTAACCAACTGTTGTCTGCCTGTTAAATACGATTCAAACCATTTAATGTTAGATACTCCCATCGCTTGAAGCTTGTTGCAAAGAATTTGATGATCGACCGTATCGAATGCCTTTTGAAGATCTATCATTACCATACCAGTGAAGAGGCCTTTAGATGTTTGAGATTTAATATGATCAAAAAGATGAATAAGGCAGGTATCGGTGGAATAAGCGCTTCTGAAACCAGATTGAAGTTCATATATTTACGTTAATAAGGGAGCCTTAATTAATAAGGTATATGTCTTTATACTTAAATTGAAATATTTGACTAATTAAAGTTTCTTTGAATATCGTTGAAATATTATTACTGTTGATTATACCAGTAAAATAACAATATTTGAACAATGAGTTCTCCATTGCTAAATGATTAGAATGTACAAAAATTTAATAAATACTAAATATTCTATGCTCCTCAATGAAGAAAATGTGTGTGTTCTTATTACACAAGATAATAATGTGTAGTTTACAAGTAAAAACCAATATAATTATTTTCTTTGATATTTAAAAACGGAAATAACAACTTGTGAAGGGGGAAATAACAGTTTATAGACGATTTCGCTTTATATATGCATCGATGCATTTAAAATTGAACATTACCAGGTATTACATATCATCCCATCGTTTTGCTTTTAATTGTTTAATAGCTAAAACACATTTAACTTTGAAATAAAACATGCATGTATCTAATTTAGTTCACACGGTTATATTTAAATGGATTCTTAAGTGACGTCATTAGCAGATCTGGACCAAAGTTCTATGTGAGCTATTGTCATCAGTTAGCATTTGTAGTCTGTCGTATGTCCGTAAGCTTTTACACTTTCGACATCTCTGAAACCACTGGGTCAAATTTGACCAAGCTTTACTATAATACTCAATGTATGGTTCGCTGTCCGGTTGCCTTGTCCGCTAACCAAGTTGAATGTCAAATATTCTGATTGATTAATTATGGAGAAATGTTTTTAAAACTTCTTCTTCAGAATCACTTGATTTATTGAAAATATACTCGGTTAAAATAATCCTCTGCTTGTTCCCTTCGACAATTGTGTCATTTTACCCAATATCCAATTCACTCTCCAAGGTTGCTTCTGTGGCCGATCTTATTAATGTGCAAGGTTTTTTCTTAAAGAACACATACAACAAAAACATTTTCTTAATAATCACTGGGCAAATTTGAACCAAATTTGGTACAAATAGACCTTTGAAATTTATTTCGGTTTTCCAAAAAATTGCCAACCTTTTGATATACAAATATAAGCATGTTCTTTTCATGCTTTAATACAAAAAACCGCGAACAGCACAAACTCTCCAAAACACCGAGAGAACAAAGATCAGATTGGTCAGATTGCGTCGGATAATTAATTATCTTAGACCCATTTAGGAAGTCGAGTTTCATAAGCCTGCACTCATCGACTCACCGTGTGCTTATTGTTCCTTGTGTCTTACAATTTCGATGATGAAGATAGGAGATACCATGACGAAAGAAGATAAGAGATACCATGATGAAAAGAAGATAGGATATACCATTACGAAAAGAAAATAGGAGATACCATGACGAAAAGAAGATAGGAGATACCATTACGAAAAGAAGATAGGAGATACCATTACGAAAAGAAAATAAAAGTACCATGACGAAAGGAAGATAGGAGATACCATGACGAAAAGAAGATAGGAGATACCATGACGAAAAGAAAATAGGAGATACCATGACGAAAAGAAAATACCATTACGAAAAGAAAATAGGAGATACCATTACGAAAGAAGATAAGAGATACCATGATGAAAAGAAGATAAGAGATACCATGATGAAAAGAAGATAGGATATACCATTACGAAAAGAAGATAGGAGATGCCATTACGAAAAGAAGATAGGAGATACCATTACGAAAAGAAAATAGGAGATACCATGACGAAAAGAAGATAGGAGATACCATTACGAAAAGAAAATAGGAGATACTATGACGAAAAGAAAATAGGAGATGCCATTACGAAAAGAAAATAGGAGATACTATTACGAAAAGAAAAGAGGAGATACCATAACGAAAAGAAAATAGGAGATACCATGACGAAAAGAAAATAGGAGATACCATGACGAAAAGAAAATAAGAGATACCATGACGAAAGGAAGATAGGAGATACCATGACGAAAAGAAGATAGGAGATACCATTACGAAAAGAAAATAGGAGATACCATTACGAAAATAAAATAGGAGATACTATGACGAAAAGAAAATAGGAGATACCATGACGAAAAGAAAATAGGAGATACCATGACGAAAAGAAAACAGGAGATACCATGACGAAAAGAAAATAGGAGATACCATGACGAAAAGAAAATAAGAGATACCATGACGAAAGGAAGATAGGATATACCATGACGAAAAGAAGATAGGAGATACCATGACGAAAAGAAGATAGGAGATACCATTACGAAAAGAAAATAGGAGATACCATGACGAAAAGAAAATAGGAGATACCATGACGAAAAGAAAATAAGAGATACCATGACGAAATGAAGATAGGAGATACCATGACGAAAAGAAGATAGGAGATATCATGACGAAAAGAAAATAGGAGATACCATTACGAAAAGGAAATAGGAGATACCATGACGAAAAGAAAATAGGAGATACCATTACGAAAAGAAAATAGGAGATACCATGACGTAAAGAAAATAGGAGATACCAAGACGAAAAGAAAATAGGAGATACCATGACGAAAAAAAAAGATAAACAATGGTCCATAAAACGGTACACAGAAAACAGAGGTTTGAGCAACGGGAACATCTAAAAAAAACATGATGAACTAAAAGTAAAAGTTAGAAACAATAATCTAACTTATTAAAAAGTCTTATACTTACACCTATATTCAAGTTAAATATAACATTAATTCGTACTTTCAGATAACTTTTAAAATATTTGCACAAAACCTAAAAACAAAAACAAATATGTGAGAAATAGGTCAAATGACAATTGATTTTCTTATTGTCCCTTTCGATCGTATTGTGCGCTTTTCGGCTGGTCTATTCAAACGGTACTCTACGTATATTTAAAATTTGTACTCATTCCAATATTGCATGGTTGTTTGTTTCCTATATGTGTAATGCACAATACAGAGTAAGAACAGCAGTATAACAGATGGGGACATACTAGTATTTCTAATGACAAACTGCACCTGTGTTGCACGTGAGGATCATTATAAATTCTAGAATAGATTTAAACAAATGAATTCATCAACATCATCGAGCCTATTTAGGCAAGTCTAACTTGGAAACGATGGTAAGTGCATATTTGACTACTTAGTACGATGCCTACTCGTGCAGATATACATTTACAAAAGGGCATGCGCGTACTAGAGCTTATTTTACGAATTCTAATCAACCAAATATAAATTGACAAAAAAGCACTTGTATAGTAGATGCAATCTTCTCCGGCAAGTATAACTTGGCATAGAGAGGAACTCCATATAAGACTTTATGTCGCATAAATATTTATTAACGAACATGGCACTTTATGGTACGTAATCTGCTCGTGCAAGCATTATCAAAAGTATTTACTCATTAAAATGAGTTTTTAATGCAATATATGCTCGATTTTGGAAGAGTTTGTGTTGTCGGAGCTTTTGTAATGTTTGCTTTATTGTATCTATATGTTTATTCTGTTGTTAATGTAACCCCTTAGTCGAACATCAAAAATCGTAACACCTTATACGAACATCACAAATTGTAACCCTTAATTCGAACATCACAAATTGCAACCCCCAATTCGAACACCACCAATTGGAAGACCTAAGTCGAACATTAAAAATTGTAACTCCTAATTCGAACATCACAAATTGCAATCCCTAATTCAAAAATCACAAATTGCAACCTCTAATTTGAACATCACAAATAGGAACCCCCTTATTCGAACATCACAAATTGCAACCGGTTATTAGAACGTCACAAATTAATATACTGTAGCACTTTGAGATGTTAAACTTTTCGGATTTTACTTTCGATTTAAACTTCGGTAAGCTAATTAATTGTAGAATTTATCATAGAATCTTGGCTTTGATACGATCTCATAATGATTTGTTTTCGTTATAGATAATATATATGTTAATTCAGGTAGTTCAAACGCACATACTTCTGTAAAGAAGGACTATTTATAACTTCCGTCTTCACGATCAAAGCTACATATAATCAAAATAAAATTACAGGTATATTGTCTTTCATGGTTTAGTCAAAGAAACATAAAAGCCTCAGAATGAAAGCACAAATAAATATATTAAGAAAATTAACATACCTGCAAGTGTGCTTTCCGTAATTTAGGTAATATTGATTTTATCAGACATATTTATCATATTTTTTATCTCCAAACTGATAAACTGTCTGTGGTCGAATTTAATACTTGTTTATTTCATGTTGCAGGGATAGGTATGACGATGATATAGCGAACAACTACACACACGTGTCAATAATGCAAGAAATTGACGACAGAATGGAGCAGAATGAGCAACAGCAACAGCAACAACAACAACAACAAACCCAACAAAACGCTGCTGAATCTACTATATATACTATAGAGACTAATAGAAGATTACAAATAGATCTGGCAGTCAAGAATTTATGCTACACAATCAATCCTAAAAATCTCAACTTCTTCCAGAAATTGTCTACTCTTCAGATGCCATGGGAACTGACAGAAAGTTCAAAGCCTCACCAGATACTAGACAATGTGACATTTACAGCAAAGTCTGGACAGCTGTTGGCCATCATGGGAAGCTCAGGTTTGTAAATTCATCTTTTCGGGATATGAAACAATAATATTTTAAAATATGTGTTTTACGTTTTATTTGTTACTCAAACTATGTGAAACATGTATCTTGTAGTTTAATTGTGTCATGACAAAACATGTAATCCTGGAAAATAATAATACATAATATCAGTGATTAAACACATGTATTAAAGCTATCCATAGGATCACCTTACGAAACAAAGTAACACTTTGACTATTGAAGCTATATTTTTATATACCTGATGTGGCCGAGTGGTCTAGGACCTTTGACATCAGGCTAAGCGGTGGGTGATGCAGTCGTGTCACAAATCTAATTCTTACACTGTTGTGTTAACTTTTCAGACGTATTATTGTTCGTATGTTAAGGCTTTTGTTTAGAACTGAATGATTATTCACTGTCTGAAATGATTGGAGATTTGTTGTGATTGTAACCGTGTAATATATGATTCCCTCGAGTCTACCATAGTCTATGTTTCCATATAATGGTAGATTAATGTGTCGTAAAATTCTGTATTAAGTGCTAGATTTCAGAAGATTTAGATAGTCTGTATAGGAAATAATATACAGACCAAACTGTATGGCTTTAATGCTTTTTGTTTTTAGTTATCTTTTCTATGTGTTTTTTTT
>MJUT01041061.1:660194-673000 GCA_002080005.1 Gigantidas platifrons | reverse complement strand
AAAAAAAAAAAACTTTGTGGCCGTCAGTGTTAATTGGTGGATCATTATGATTTGTGTGTCTTATCGTTTTGTAGACATATACATTCATTTATTACTTTTAGAGCGTCCGCTCCTTTGACATAACCTATATTATAAGCACGACTGGTAGCAATGCACGGAGCAGGAGAAATGTGTACTTCCGAAACACTCGCGGAAAGTTCTTATTTTATGGGGAGTAACTGAGTGGCTGCTGTTTAACTCAAAGTGAAAAATTCGTTAATGCTATTTTTGTATCTGGATGTTCTCATTATTCAAAATTATATTCATCTTTATTTCAATGATTTCGTTACAGGTCAGACATCTTTGAATTGTTTGACAGAGTGATGATTATGACACAGGGAAAGGTTGTCTACAATGGTGAAGCAACAAAAATTGTCAATTATTTCACCAATCTGGGTTACCCTTGTCCACATTTGACGAATCCTGGAGACTTCTATAGTAAGTGATCTCTTCTTAAGATCTAAAATGTTTCTGAGATATTGTGCACTATGTAGTAATGGTAGAATGCGTTTATTAAGCTTCTTTGAAAAAGATTCTATGATCAAAGTTTGTTTTCCATATTCGATCCCATTCGTATCCGACAATTGTTTTGTTAACTTATTAGTTATTCTATATGTCATCATTGTATATGTTGTTTTTAACGTACTTATGTTTCACTCCTGTTGAGATTATTTTGCTTTGATCCATGGTTAGGGTGTTAAGATGATGAACAATATGCACGTGGTACTACAGTCACGTTGGTACTATAGTCACACTAGTACTGTAGTCACATTGATACTACAGTCACTTTGGTACTACAGTCACTTTGGTATTATAGTCAGTTTTGGTATTACGGTCACTTTGCTACTACAGTCACTTTGGTACTACAATCACTTTGGTACTGCAGTCAGATTGGTACTACAGTCACTGTGGTACAGTAGTCAGATTGGTACTGCAGTCAGTTTGATTCTACAGTCACTTTGGTACTGTTGTCACTTTGGTATTATAGTCAGTTTGGTACTACTGTCACTTTGTTACTACAGTCACTTTGGTACTACAATCACTTTGGTATTATAGTCAGTTTGCTACTACAGTCACTTTGGTACTACAATCACTTTGGTACTGCAGTCAGATTGGTACTACAGTCACTGTGGTACTGTAGTCAGATTGGTACTACAGTCACTGTGGTACTGTAGTCAGATTGGTACTGTTGTCACTTTGGTATTATAGTCAGTTTGGTATTACAGTCACTTTGCTACTACAGTCACCTTGGTATTATAGTCAGTTTGGTACTGCAGTCAGATTGGTACTACTGTCACTGTGGTACTACAGTCACTTTGGTACTACAATCACTTTGCTACTGCAGTCAGATTAGTACTACTGTCACTGTGGTACTGTAGTCAGATTGGTACTGCAGTCAGATTGGTACTACAATCACTTTGGTATTACGGTAACTTTGGTACTACAATTAATTTGGTACTACAATCACTTTGGTACTACAACCACTTTGCTACTACAGTCATTTTGGTACTGTTGTCAGATTGGTACTGCAGTCAGTTTGATACTACAGTCACTTTGGTACTGTTGTCACTTTGGTATTATAGTCAGTTTGGTACTACTGTCACTTTGCTACTACAGTCACTTTGGTACTACAGTCACTTTGGTACTACAGTCACTTTGGTATTATAGTCACTTTGGTATTATAGTCAGTTTGGTACTACAATTATTTTGGTACTACAGTCACTTTGGTATTATAATCAGCTCAGTATTACAGTCACTTTGGTACTATAGTCACTTTGATACTGCAGTAAATTTGGTACTGCAGTCAGTTTGGTACTACAATAACTTTGCTTTCAGATGTGAAAAATTACCTGAAAACTTCCATAAATTTTTAATAATGTAAAATGCATTTACTGTACATAATTACTTGATATCAGTATTGACAGAAGGTCTTTTGAACTTTGATACATTTGTAATCTGTCATTTGTTTTATCTTAGATTGCTATCGTATCGTTACAGATATATGATAAATATTTTCCACTATTACACACACAACAAATATTTGGTGTCGTCACATGAACATAATGTGACAATGAACTTAAAAATTATACTTTGAACACTTAAGACACACAATCCATGATCACGTTCTTTGTTGTAATAACGTGGTTCACTCGATTATATATGTCGGGGTTAGCATTTTACTAACATGTGGAAAACACTTGCATGACCGCATCTGGGGAGGTTTGGACCCATATAACCAGTTTAAACTCGCCACTTGTTATTAAAATGCCTGTACTAAGACAAACAATTGAGTGGTCATGTCTTTGTGTGTTAGGAGTGACAATGTTGACTCTTTCTACGATTTATATAAAGGATGTTAGAAATGTTCTGAGAGAATGGTATTTTTGGTTGTTCATTTTATAAGTAGTGTTTACAAAATTACTAGCATTTTTCAGTATAATGTTACCATTACTAAGATCACATCGCGGTAGTGTGTCAGGGAGACCAATATTTCATTGATATTCATTATTCATGTCAAGAACATTTATTCAACACATGGGTGAACGGTTTTCTTGGTTTTGTTCAAAATAAGGGAAATAATATATTCCATCGGACTTGTTTGTTTTCTAAAGGGTTACGATCATTAATTATATAATAGTTACTTATGCCAGGGGCGGATCCAGAGTACTTGCTGCCGGGGGGGGGGGGCACAAAATTTTTCCATAAATTCATAAATGAATAAAACATACAGGTTCGAAAATTTAATTTCATTCTACAAAATGTGAATTGTTATGTTATTCTTGGTCAAACAAGATGTTGGGCAGAAGCATTTTTCTCGGCTGTTTTCTTGAAAAAGTGGACACGATGTCTGATGGGTTCAGTTCGATGTCCGAGTGAATATACATTAATGCAAGTGATGTAAGTCTATCTTGGCTCATTGTGCTTCTTAAATAGGTCTTGAGAAGCCTTAAAGTACTGATACTCCTCTCACATTCACAGCTTGTCACAGGGAAAATAGCACTTATCCTAAGTATAGTCTTAATGTTAGGGAAAAACAATGAGTCACATTTGCTAGGTCCATCCTGAATTGATGCTGGCTTCTCTATCAAACACGTCTCAGACTACATTTTGGTCCACTTCTGAATTTCAACATCCAGAGCACTGCTTGATGGCATATCATCATTAAAAAGGGAGAAATCAAATGCTGCTGTGGTTTAGGTTAGCATAGATGGTACAAGTTTAAGTCCTATCAGAGCTCTCTCATGAAGATTGGAAAAACGTGTGTCCATTTGAGAAATTAGATGGTCTAAGAATGGGATGGTTATAGACATACGAAAGTAGTCCTTAATTGTTTCAGCTGGCATGTTGTCCCTTTTCGTTTGTCTTTTACAAGTCCTGGGCTTTGTAACAGGAATGTCTAGGGCCGATGATAATTTAGTAGCCTGCTCAAAGCATTTAGAATGAAACTCCTCAACTTCATTTCGTGTATCGTCAAGACATGATTTTACCAATGTGACTTGTTGAAATGCCCGTCCAATGTCAAGTGATCTCTGCTGTAAGGATTTGCTTAAACCCCTTACATATATATAGGCAAGACATTTGTACACAATAACCAAGCTTATAATAAAGTCAAATCTTGTAACTGAACGGTTGTACAGTGATCATGCATCTGCCGCTCCTGTTATTCTGGTATTTGGTAGATGTGAATAATACTCAATAGATTCGAGAATGGCCGGCAAAAAGTCGATAAAAACCTCAAACGCATCATGACGCTCAACCCATCGGGTCCTGCAAAGTTCTTTTAGTTTTGTTCGTTTACTTGTATTGTCCTCTAATTTTTCATAAGTTCGTACTTTTCGGTATCACTAAGCCTTTTTTCACAAAAAGGCCTATATCAAACCGAAACCTTGGGATATCTTCATCATCTAATTTTTGACGTTTCTCTTGTACATTTTGAATTTCAAGAGAATGTGACCTAAGAACAAAAAAATGAAAAATCATTTACAAATGGACCGGGATTCATAACAGAACTTTTAAGACATAATAAATATTGTATATTTTGTCTATAACACGCATTGTTTTTACCTATATATTTTAACTTAGTTGTGAAAACGTCTCACTTTAAATAGTATTTTATGATCATTCAATTAGAATCATAGGTAACTGGTTGTAAAAGTGTCACTTAATAGTCAAGAATTAATTATGACATGTAAATATTTCATTAGTAATTAGACTGTATAAACAAACCTTTTCTTTGATGTTGGAGTTTTGAAGAAATATGTAATCTTGGTCTTGTCGTTCATTGTAAAGTCCATTATCGATAGAAAATTGTGAACGATTCAGTCAAGTTACTCACGGTCAAAGGTTAAAGCCTCAATTAGAATTAAAAAAAAATTGTGCTCACAATTTCCGGGGGGCACGTGCCCCCCCCCTTGGATCCGCCACTGTTAATGCATAGGACATTATCGTGATTTATAGACTGCCCAAGGAACAGTAGTATTGACTGAAACAGTGATAATGCCAGAGCCGCAAGCAAGGGCATTATCAGTGTTGAAGTCAATACTATTGTCCCAAGGGCAGTTTATCTATCACGATAATGCCCTATACATAAGTAACTATTATTTTTATTTCATTGAAGGAAATAAGACTTTCTAAATAATTTTGCTCATTTTAGTACAATGTTAGTTTACATTGACAACTGTACGTCTCCGTTGCGTTTTACAAAAAGGACGTCGCAACTGCAAAACCTCGAGCGGTCATTAACATGATAATGCCCGCGGTCATATACTATGTTAATGACTGGTGCATTTCTTTAACGCAGATTAATGGATGACACATGACCATCTCTACACCAATGAAAAAGTCGAATTTAGAACTGATATGAAATAATGAATGGTTAATAGCTGTTGAGATGGCCGCTTAACGTACATGGTGTTTACGTTTTCTAACCAGCTTTGGCCATTTACGCTATTTCAATAATAAATATATATACGAAACCATGTCACTGACTACTGGGTGGATGATATCATCGGGAACTAATAGTCCACCAGTAGAGGTATCGACGGAACCATGTCACTGACTACTGGATAGATGATATCATCGGGGACTAATAGTCCACCAGTAGGGGTATCGACGCAATGATAGTAACAAAAACATAGATATCAAATTTAGTTTGCACGACACAACCTTCTATAATCAGTGATAACATTTTTTTTTTCGTGCAAAGGATATCAGAATTAATGATTACACGCGTTCACTTGTTGTCAGTATAGAGATAAATTGTTAAGCAATCTTTCATTTTCATAGCAACCATTTTTATTAAAGGGACATGAACATGAAATATACAAATATGTGCTTCCTGCAACAGAGTGATAAAAAAATAATTAAATAATTACAGCACACACTAATTAATTAACATGTATCAGGCTTATGGTTGTTTTATTTCCCAAGAAAAGCTTGAAGATGCTAAAGTAGTAAATCTGAGGCTATAAATAACAACAAAAGGACAGACAATATAATAGCCTAAAGAAAAATGACAAAAGGACAAACAATTACCTACAACATATACCTTAGTAAGAAGAAAACTTTTGTTCAAATATCTTCTAAGCCTCCACAAACACCTGAGTCAAAATCAATATCTCTGGACCTTGATATTTGATTTCAGGGGTATATTATAGATGTAGTTATAACACAAGAAATGCTACAAAAAAGTATTTTATATCACGATAAGTAATCAAGATCAAAGGTCCATTTCTAATATTAAAACGTATTGATAAATGTAAGCAACGTGTTATTATTTTTTTTTTCTTATTATTATTAATCAATTTCAATCATGTTTGACAAAAACTGTAAAATATATTTCAAATATTATTTTGTTCACAGAAGCACCAAAGACGTGGATAATATTATTACATAGCATTTTTTTTCTAAATCTTGACACTGCCTTCTCATTTTGAATTTGTTTTGTCCAAAGAAGAGTTTAAAGGTACCAAGAGGACAGACAATATAATTACCAAAAGAAAACGGACAAGCAACAATCTACAAAATACTACACAGAAAACAAAAGATCGAACAAAACGAGTTCCACTAAAAACTAGAATGTGAACTCAAGTCCTCCGGGATTGTAAGCAATTCTAGCTCCACTAGTGGCTCCCGTTATGCTGCACGTAAACACGTACAAACACGTATTTATGCTTATTATAATTCCACTTGAACAATCAAACATCATTATCTTCCACATAGCGAAAATTTTCTGAATTTTTGCATAGAAATTGGCATATGCTAAACTTTCCGAATAAATTTTGGTCTTGAATAATTTATGTTCTGTTTAGCGTGTTATTGTTTTTGCTATGCCATTAATCCCACCAGACTAGATACAGATAAATGTGAAAAATACTAATATGATTTCCTCCGAAAAGCTGGAAGATGCCTAGGGTTTATCAGAAGCCATAAATAGAAGAAGGACAGACAATGCAATGGCCAAAATAAAAAAGACAAGAAAGACAACCATTGACCTACAAAACACTACACATAAAACTAAAGATTGAGCAACATGAACCTCACAAAAGTCCGGGTGTGAACTCCAGTGCTCCTTAGCTTTGTTTTGACATATAACACGCTGTTGTAAATTATTGATATAGATATATAGCACAGACAAACGTAGATATATATGATGATGACGTGTGACGATTTATATTGTCAATAAAAAGAAATTCTCAGAATATTGTATTCTCTGTAATATTTAAATGCACGATTTTTGACTGAGACAGGAGCGCATTTAAGTCATTTAATCTAAGCATTATTTTACGAGTGAAATTCGATTTTGTGGGTGATACCTTGTACATTTCCAGAGTTTTGTTCCTTTAAATATTGGACATGCTACAGCTATCGGTCATCTAGACATTATCTTGAGTTTTGTTTATCGTTCTTCTTTTGTATTATTATTAATAGCAAAATTCATCTGAACATTTATTTCCAAAAAAACGAATTCGGACAAAATCCGGAAGAAAACATTATATTGATCTGGCCCGGTCCATATACTAAAATATTGACCTGCTACTCTAACAAAGACAAATAGGGAAAATAAAAACGTAAAGTATAATATTTACGTATAATGAAGAAAAAAAATCTTGACAACGCAATGATGTCCAATAAAGTAACGTTTTGAACGGCATAACACATATATCTCCCATAAACATCGAATTACAAATACCTAGAAATGACAGTAGTTGTTTAACTTATACTCTTAATGAAATCAAAGATGATGTGCATTTCCTCATCAAATGTGAAAAATATGAAGACAATTTATCTACTGCGAGTATTGGTTAAAATCTGAATTATAGTAAAGTTAATAATGATCAATGTTTTGGATCCTAAACTGTGGGGATGCCGAAGTTCATAATTCTGTGAGCAATAATATACTGTACACTGCATCTTGCTTATTTATTTTTTCTTCATGTTTATAATGTTATAATGTTTGTCATGTACACCTTTACTTAATCAAGATGAACAGAAAGTTTAAACAATGATGGTCATCAATTCCACCAACATCAACAAGATGAACACTCATCTTAACTGAACTCACTAAACACAAAAAAAATCTACGACATATGACATGGGATAAATACAGCTCCTGGCTTGGGACAGACACAAAACTGTGGCAGAATAAAACCGGTTAATGGGATCCAACCCACCTCTCTTGATAACTGGGATTCCCTTAATGTTTTGCTGTACTCACTTGTCCCTTGTGTGTCGTTAATATGTAATCAAATATATTTGCTTTGATTTGAATTTTTTCTTTCGATGTATCATTTACTTTATTAAACCATTTATTCCTGTACAATCTTAATATGAAAACATATCATGACAAAAAAATGTCGTAAACACGACAAAACCATTAAAAATCATATTCTTGTTAATATGTGATGCACAATACTAAAGGGAACTCTCAATTACATTCACAAGATATTTAACAATATGGGTTCTTCTATCATGGATGCTAATTTAAGTTTAAGATCAATGAGGACTCTTATTGAAATTCTGAATTGCTTTGTCGTCCAATGCTGTTCCGCTTGATATACACCACCTAGACGAAAAATGGATTAATGGATCGGCGATTTTACTTGGAACAAAACAGACTAAGAGAACAATATTGATAAAAACCAAACAGGGAAGATATGTCATTGTGTATGAAACATACGCGCTAGATAATACCAAATGGGCAATCAGAAATGGACAATCCAGAGATACTCGGCCATTCTCCAGTATTTGACTCATTATAAATTTGAAAAATTGAAAAATATGACCTACCTAACTCAGTTTTCAAATTTATCTAGCCTGAAAGTTGAAACATTGAACTTAGAGCTCACCAAATTTGACCCACACCACTCTTAGAACAACCACGCAATTGGCACTGGAAGAATACAACCAAAGTTTCCCGTTACGGAGCATAGGTCATGCCTGTAGCCTATATTTTTTGTAGGAGATCGTTTAATTCGTATTTGTTTTATCTTTTTGAAAAGGAACGAACACTTACATATCTGAAAACGCATAATAAACTTTTAAATGTATAAATAAATCAATATTTTCAAAATATGTGATGACAAAAATGGAGGTTTATTTTAACTTCGAAATTTCTCTCGGTAAGTATTTTATCTTTTAAGTGTATTGCATTGAAAAGCTTTTAAAACTAGAGAAAAATATTAAGGATATTGAGAAGAGATTATAGACTTATCGATTTGGAGAGATGGTCGACCAAAGATTTGTCTGAATTGAGGTAATGGAAAAATTTCTAGATTGTTCATTTCGTTACGGAACATAGGCATCTGGTAAGATATGTAAAACAATTCCTAAAGGAACAGGTTGTTGGTAACATGGTTACATTTAGTTGTAAATTAAAGCTATCTAGAACTATATTATTTTATTTTCCATGAAAACAATGTTAATAACTCAAATTATTTTTCAACAAGAAAAAAATGTATCATTTTTGTTATCAATGAACAAATTTGATAAAAAAAAAAGATTGTAAAACACTAAACTCCTCGAATAATATTCAATTAAACGTCATATTTCTCTTATCGTGTATTATCTGCATAATATGTTCAACAAAGAACAGAACAATTAAACATTTAAACTCTATTTAATTTAGTCATATGTCTCATATTTCTTCGAAAAATTTGTTTTACAACGTAAAAATAACAACCTATGTTCCGTAACGAACATCCTATGTTCCGTAACGTAAATTTGTAGATGTATCTGGCAGTAATGAATGTCAGTCATAACATATTCGGTAAACATAATAAGTAATTCATTATACAAAACTATTCTAGCAAAGATATTTGTGCATAGTTTAGGATAATTTACATGAGTCTTGAATGAAATGTGATATGTATATGCTTCCGTAACAACTGTTCTTACTTTGGTAACAGACGACGCATTACTATTGCATCATGGGAAACGGTGCTAATTGAAACTTTCTATACATTTTTCACGATGGAAACTCTTCACATTTGGCGTTCCTGAATTCTGTTACGGAAAATGAAAGTTACGGAGCATAGAGAAAAATAGTTAAAAACAAAAAAAATTGTAAAATATAGAACAGAACTCATGGTTTTCGTTTTAAACCGGGTAAGGGTAATAGGTAGCAATTTAAAATACACTTCGCTATTCTCAAAGACAATCTAATTTCACAAAATCCTGGTTACGGAGGCATAGTATGATAAATCGGACATTTGATTTTTTCCTCATCTGATGTCTTCTTAACGTATTTGATTGAAAATATGTAAGAGATGGCACTTTTTTTTAATGGAAATAAAGTTAAAGTAGGTAGACGAACAAAGAAACAAAGATTTCATGATTGATTTAGAACATTTCTGAGTGCTTTAGGAAAATGCTACGGAACAAAGTAGCGTTTTGGAGACAAACCCAATGTGCAAAATAGATAAAAAGTATGCGTGAAAGCTATGCCTGGTCGAGCTGATCTTGACAATAGGCCAGTACTCAAAAGAGAAAGCTGTATTTGTGTTAATGTAACCCGTGCATCAAGGTTTAATGGTTTCGGAAATGGGACAAATATCGGAGAATGGCTGACTGTCAACAAGACGAAGACAAACAAAGCAAAAACACAACACAATATGTGTTGGACACCACTATGCACAAGCAATCAAAATAACGTGAATTCATAGTTTACTTTGAATGTAATAGTCTTATTAAGCTTGAGAGAACTCTTTGGCTGATCAAAATTTTGAGTGATATACTAGTATGGTATTTTCTGTAAATCACGAAGATTAAATATATTATGTAACAAGTTTACGATTAGGACTCGATGTTCTTCACAACGATTCTGCTTACGCAGTTATTGATGAAAGTTTGGCATTTTAATCAGATGTAGAAAACACTTGCATGCCCTCAACATTCCCCTAAGAGAGGGATTGACCCATAAACTAGATCAACCCTGCCACGTTTTATTGAAGTCCCTGTACCAAGCCAGGAAAGTGAACGACTATTTATGTGTGTAAGGGGTATCGATATTACCTCTCTTTCCGTGACTTTTCTATTAGATTTTGAACTGTTCTGTCGATCTTGTATTTATTTCCTCTTCATTTTATTACATTTTAAACAGTGTTGCTATAGTTGCCATTAATAAACATAGTCTGCTTTTATTCTTAATGTAGCATTATGTCAAGGAGAACTAATTGCCTTTAGGTTTATAACACCAATTATCGAAACGTATTCCATAAACAGAAACGGTATGAATTTCCGATTGGAAATTATATCATTGACAAGATATAGAATTATTTCTTCCCTTTCAATGACGATTTTGACGAATTCTGCAATACAATACCGATGCCTCAAGTAAAATTATTTTTTAACAAAAAATAGTTTTATCTAAAACAGCAATAAAAGCTATGTTCCTTTATTATTCCCCCGCGATAGCGGTGACGGGATATAGTGATAGCGGCCGTCTGTCCGTCTGTCTCTCTGTCCATCCGTCACACTTTCTTGTTTACGCGATAACTTGAGTAAACTTGGATAGATTTGAATAATATTTTGCATGTGGCTTGTCATTATCATTATCTTGGATGGATTCTAACATGGAAATATTTGAAGCAAGGGTTTTGGGGGGAAATCTTGGTTTTTGGTTGAAAAATCACAAATTTTGAGAATTGTGTCTTGTTTACGCGATAACTTTAGTAAACATGGATAAATTTGAATAATATTTTGCGTGTGGCTTGTAAATATCATTATCTTGAATGGGTTCTTACATGGAAATATTTGAAGCAAGGGTTTTTAGGGGAAAATCTTAATTTTTTGTTGAATAATCAACAATTTTGAGAATTGAGTCTTGTTTACGCGATAACTTGAGTAAACATGGATAGATTTGAATATTTTTTTGCATGTGGCTTGTAATTATAATTATCTTGGATTGGTTCTAACATGGAAATATTTGAAGCAAGTGTTTTGGGGAAAATTTTAGTTTTTGGTTGAAAAATCACCAATTTTGAGAATTGTGTCTTGTTTATGTGATAACTTTAGTAAACATGGATAGATTTGAATAATCTTTGCATGTGGCTCTAAGTATGTTATACATTAAGACTGCAAGGCTGCTTTCCATAAATATATAAAGCTAAATATTATGCAAGTGCGGGGGGATACGTCGCGCATTCATGCGCTAGGTGGTTCTTTTATTTAAATTTGTGTCCAATTGTAATGTTGGATAGTCTCTGACATGTTCATATACATTCATACCCAGTCTAACTAAGCAATACTGTAGGTTAAAATATATATTCTATAGACTGTTTTTTATGTCAGAAATACACATGTATTATAGATCTGCCTTGTGTCAGAAATATCATAGATCTACCTGCTATCATCCAAGACACCTTCATTTATTGTAAATAATATTTATTGGAATTGCATTAATCTGACAAGACTGATCAAACACTGTTAAGTAATCAAGTACAGTTAGTATTAAAATGAAAAACTAAAAACACCACAATGTCGGAATAGTTCCGCAACCCAATAGAAAAATCGTAGAAAGAGGCCAAATATCTACCCCTAATGCACAAATATATGACCGGTCATGATCCTTGCTGGGCACAGATTCATATAAAAGTGTCGGGGTTGAGCTAGTTCTATGTTGCCAAGCATGCCCTCTTAGTAAATGGATGTGATATATATTACTGTCACCTTGTTTACCATCTATTATTACTATTCAATACTTACAATCATCTTGAACTTGTCAAACAAGACAGTTTTGACAAATCCAGAATACTGTAGAGAAATGAAAGACGCTAAGTGGTAATCTAAACAAACAGGTGGGTAAACATTATGAAGCAGATGAATGATATTTCAGATGAACACGTCAGTTACAATCCCTGAAAGTGTTGTATATTATAACCCAGATAACAGCATTATTGACCCTGCCCTCCGTAGCCCATGGAACACATAGTACTCTCGTGTACCTTTGATGTGCATTGTATGTTTTGGTTGTTAAACTGAAGTTTCAACTTTCACATAATTTAGTGAGAAGAGTTTGAAGATACCAAAGGGGTAATTAATTAATGCTGTTTTTTTTTTATTACAGTTGATTTAGTAACTTTAGACACATCATCAGATGAGACAGAGAAGACTAGTTCTGATATAATGACGAGTCTGCTACAAAGCTACACTACAGCGGCACCTGTAGTATCAGAGCAAGACATCTCTGTTGACACAGAAGAACAGGTTCCAATGATGGACATGTTGAACATGATCAATAAGTTCAGTCATACTCCTGGTTATTTTAG
>MJUT01041061.1:629830-653676 GCA_002080005.1 Gigantidas platifrons | reverse complement strand
TAGGCACGTGCCTACACTCTGTAAAGTATCCAGGGGCGTAGCTACGTAAGGCCCGAGTAGGCACGTGCCTACACTCTGTAAAGTATCCAGGGGCGTAGCTACGTAAGGCCCGAGTAGGCACGTGCCTACACTCTGTAAAGTATCTACTTCATTATCATTTTCATTTTCTAATTCATGCCAAACATGATAGTACAATCCTATCGAAATATATGGTATCAACATAGTGTTTTATTGTAATTGCGAGAAGTGTATTTAACATTGAACTACATCGATAGTGTAATGGCTAGCGTATTCACCTGGCGTGTTGTAGATCGTGGATTCTCGCCTCAGTCGGATCAAACCAAAAACTATAGAATTTGCATTTGTAGCTTCTCTGCTATGCACGTAGCAATAAGGAATAAAAGCAAATCAGAATAATGTGTCCGAATGAAACGATGTGTCTACCCGTGGACTGCTTACTTATTTCAGTGAGCTTGCACTATAAAAATCCTGCAAAGCGTGTTCGTTTAGTGGAAAGCGGATATCATCATATCATCGAATGTTCTCGCCTTGATATAGTTGAAAAATACTCGTTCAACGTTAAACAACAACCAATCACTCGCTCTTCTACATTGTCTTGTGTTCTATTTATGAGCGACTTTGAGTTTTTGATAAAATAAAGGATTTTTGGGGGTATTGCATTTCAACGTTGAATATTTGATGAATTTAACTCGAATTTTGTTTAACATTATTGTTATTGATGAATATCTAATAGGATTATGTATTGTTGCTAAAATAGAGATATTTTGGGTTTCAGAGTCTTTAATTAATAATAAATAACTTGAAAATTGTGTTTAGAAGCTTGTATACAATTTGTTATACATTGTTAATATGCAATGGTTTAACGAAAGGGGGCCGTATCATCCTAAAGGTCTGCTACACTTCTATTTGATTTTGTATTTTATTGGTATTATTTTGTCTATGGATTGACATGTTTACACTGTTCCTTCATGAATCATGAAGATATGTTATCTGTATCTTGATATATTCAAACCAAACAGAGTACGAAATGAAAACCAACCACTGAACTGCCGCAAGTCACTGACAAGCTTTATCACATAATGTTGCATCGGGATTCGAACTCACAACGTTAGTGGATATAGGCACTGATTGCATAGGTAGTTGTAAATCCAACTACCATACGATGACGACCACGACGGCCCCTCATTTCAATTGAAGAGTACAATAAAGTCAAACATCGATACCTACATCTACACTGTCTTGGTTTTATTATAATTTCTTACATTTTTTTTTATTTCTGTAATTTCTATGTTATTAATTAATTTAAAGAGATGTTAGTTTTACAATGAATATCCGCATAAAACTATGTTCGATTTATCTTTACCTCCAGATGTTTGTTGGAGGGCTCATGTCTTATTTAAGTTATTTGTGTTTGTTTGCGTATAATGCATCGTCGGTAACCCACGGTTGATTCCGATACGTTCCTCTCTCTACATCACCCGTGGGTCAAATCGCTTGTAAACATTCGTACTCATGAATATTCAAAATCACGTTTATGAAAGTGAAACTCTTTGGTATCAGAGTTAAAAAAATCGTTCTGTCAGTAATGGATGCGCCCATAAAAATGTGTGAATGAAGTGTAGTGCAGTATAGAAAGTCCCTCAATTCTTTCACTCCAAATTTTTGCAACATGTCCGACATTTTTAACTTTTAACCAAACTCATTATGAAAGGCACGATTTGATTGGTTGAATCGCATTAGAAGTTTGCAATGCGAAGACTTATGAATTATTCATGGTAACGAATGTTTACAAGCGCTTTGACCCACGGGTGATGGAGAGAGAGGAACGTATCGGAATCAACCGTAGGTTACCGACGATGCGTATAGTGGTGTCCAACACATATTGTGTTGTGTTTTTTGTTTTGTTTGTCTTCGTTTTGTGTCTTGTGTACCCAATGTTGTCAGTTTCTCTGGATTGTCCATTTGTGATTGCCCCTTCGGTTTTCTTTAACGTTTATTTGTTCTGTGTCTTGTGTACCAAATGTTGTCAGTTTCTCTGGATTGTCCATTTGTGATTGCCCCTTCGGTTTTCTTTAACGTTTATTTGTTCTGTGTCTTGTGTACCAAATGTTGCCAGTTTCTCTGGATTGTCCATTCGTGATTGCCCCTTCGGTTGGGAACTAACAGTCCAACAGTAGAAAAGTATTGACTCAATGTTAATTAAAAATACCAGATATACATACATTTTTGTATATATAGCTTACATTGTATTTCACTTTAATGCACCTCCTACGAAACTCTGCATGCTACTTATTCACTTATGTTTTCCCCTAGTTTTAAAACAGAATTTAATACATTACTATCGATTAAAGAGCAGAAAAATCAAATTGCACAATTTAATTATACAGTCCTCCAAATCTAATTATTAATATGGACCAGAACATTTGATTCAACTGACAATTTAAACTCGTATTTCCAATCAATGTTCTCTGTATTTCTGCGTTGTGGCTAACATGATGCTGTGTCAGTTTCAATCGATAAATATATCAAGGTTGTCTTATGATAATATGCAATTCTTGACCAATATGAGGGAATGAGAAACAAGTTAATAAAAAAACTGAAGTGGCAATCAAGAAGAATAGTTTATTTTGGTCGTTATAGTAACATATTGGATAAACAATTTTCACCCACGTGAAAGTGATGGTGGAATAAAATATCTCATACGTTGATTTTCCTGTAAAGTATGGAGGCGTTGTAGATGTAAACTAACACTGGTGCAGACAATATTTTCTCAAAACATACTCTGAAAATCTCCAAGTGCAAAAATGTCTATTAGTCTATAAATTCAATGCACTCCAATTCATCCATCAATACATGTATTGTAATTGTCGTTTTAGAGTATGCTGTATACGATTTACACTGAACTCCTGGTTTATATCTGTATAGTACATGTATTGTAATTATCGTTTTAGAGTATGCTGTATACGATTTACACTGAACTCCTGGTTTATATCTGTATAGTACATGTATTGTAATTATCGTTTTAGAGTATGCTGTATACGATTTACACTGAACTCCTGGTTTATATCTGTATAGTACATGTATTGTAATTATCGTTTTAGAGTATGCTGTATACGATTTGCACTGAACTCCTGGTTTATATCTGTATAGTACATGTAATCAATTTTTTCGAACCGAATAAGATGCAGGGTTTTTTCCTTCTATGATTGGAAATTCTCTTTTGAGTTTTGTACCACAAAACTAGTTTAACCCCGCCACTTTTTACTGAAGTGCCTGTACCAAGCCAGGAAAGTGAACGGTCATGTATTTGTGTGTTAGATGTATCAATTTTGTCTTTTTCTACGGTTTTTTCTATTTGATTTTGGAACTGTTCCGACAGTGTGGTATGTTTTGTTATCCGTTTTATTACCCTGATTTGTTTCACTAGGGACATTTCAGAAATGTGAATAGCGTTCGCTTTTTGTCTTGGTGGTGGTTTGATCACCCCCATTCATGTGTAACATTAGTCGATTTTAGGTATCTTGTTTAGATCCTTTGGCTTGAATGCCCACAAAGACTATATTAGATTAAATTGTTCTCTAATCTTTTGACTTTGAGCGTAGCTGATGATGAAGGTTATTCCGGAAATGCGTCGTCTGAACTAAATAAGATAGCTGCATTATTTTACGAAATTACTTTGATACCACTGCGGACTTTCTTCTATTTCAACCCGTATGCGGCTGTCATCATTAGATTGGAACAGATTAATTATTATACCACTGTTGTGTGTGCATTAAATAAATCCAAAATAGAAAAAAGTTGCTTAAAAGTTCATGTACAAATATGTTGCAAAATGTAATGGTGAATGAAATACTTTAATGATTCAAGACTCTCTACCGTGACAATGCACCAATCTCGGGTTGATAGAAAGATTATCTTAAGGGATTCTGTTCTTCGTTATGATACTCACAACGCGTAGCTGTGTATATCCATCGTCTTTCTGGTAGAATGAGAAGTTCTCTGGTTTGATGTTAACTGTAGGTCGATGTTGATTCTTGTAGAAAACAACTAGTCGAAATTTGTATATCCTACGATCTGCGAGATTTTCCAATTCTAGATGTTGTGGTATGTCCTTTTGCTGGTACGGTTCCCATACAGTGTTTGCATTTCAATTATTGGTCCTACATTGGATTTGTTCGCGTTTTTTAAGGCTTGTATTACTTATATTTATAAATGCAACAGAAAACCGAAGGGGTATTAAACATTAGACAATTTAGAGACATATGCAACATTGGTCACCAGACACAGAACGAAACTAAACAAAACACAACACAGAAAATTATATAAGAACAGTACGGACCCCACCAAAACAAACAAGGTGAACCAAGGTATGCACGAAGGATAAGCAGTTCCTGTTTCTTATAAGGCACTCCCTTTTCCTCCCTTCCTTCCCCCCTATTTTAGTCTTGTGTCATCATTCAGGGTACTAGTTTTTTCCTTAAAGATATCAAGGGAATGTGGCAGCAACCATATTGCCAATGCAAAACTGGATTTTGAGGCAAAGAAACGTAATGTACTGTATTATAAAATTAATGATATTTATACAGAAGAGATAAAAATGCTATTTCATTTTAGCAAATAAACTTTTATTTTAAAAGCCTAACTACAACAAAATATAGTCAAATATTGTAACTTAACATTTTAGATTTTTTTTTCAGATTTCAACTTTCGACAAATGCTAAATATAAATAAGAGAAAGGCGAATAGACTATCAAGAATGCCCAATTCAAAAGAAACAGGCAACATTGGGCACAAGCTTACACAGAATAAGACAAGCAAAAAAACAAAAACAAAAAAAACACACACACACAAGAACACAAAAAAGAAAAAACAACACACACATACACAGCACAAGGTTTAGGAAATATCATTTCTAGATATAAGGGCAGTAATTATTTCATAAATGGGTATGCCAATAATGTGTAGTGTCTTTGTTTTGCTACATGGCATGTGTACAGTTAATTATTTTATACTCGCTTTGATAGGCCAGTCAGTATTTTGAGTATAGTATCTAAAATATTAGAAAGGAGTGTGTACAAACAACTTGTTGAATTTCTACAAGAAAACAAAATGTTATACCATTTACAGTCAGGTTTTAGACAAAAGTATTCCACAGACACATGTCTCATATATCTATTAGACTATTTAAGAACTAATAATGCTAAAGGTCTGTATACAGGGATGATAATGTTAGACCTACAGAAGGCTTTTGACACTGTCGATCACAATATTTTGTGTAGCAAACTGAAAGTCATGGGTGTACAATCAGTAGATTGGTTTGAGTCGTATCTAACAGATAGAGTCCAGTTTGTATCTGTAAACGGTACAATTTCAGAACCTATGAATGTATCATGTGGGGTGCCCCAGGGTAGTATACTGGGGCCACTGCTTTTTTTGACATATGTCAATGATATGTCAATGAGTATAGATGCAGACTGTAAACTGATATTGTATGCAGATGATAGTGCAATACTGTATACACATAAAGATCCTAATATTATATCGTTTAAATTAGGCAATATAATGGAAAAATGTTCAGACTGGTTAACTGATAATAAATTGTCTTTACACCTTGGCAAGACTGAATGTATGCTTTTTGGCCCTAAAAGAAAGATCAGACAAATTAAAAACTTTTATGTGAAATGTTATGATCATATTATTACATCAACAGAGGTAGTTAAATATTTGGGGGTACATATTGATAAATATCTAAATTGTGAAAATATAGTCTCAAATATTGTCAGTAAAGTAAATGGTAGACTTAAATTTTTATATAGAAATGCAAAATGTCTTGATCCCAGGTCGAGAAAAACACTCTCAACAGCTTTAGTTCAGTGTTATTTTGATTATTCATGTTCTTCATGGTACAGTGGTCTAGGCTCGGGATTGACCAAAAAACTTCAAATATTACAAAATAAGGTTGTGAGATTTATCCTCGACCTGGGACCCAGAACTCGCATAAATTGTGATATACTAGACAGTGTTGGAATGCTTTCTGTACCAGACAGAGTAAGTCAACTTAGAATTAACCATGTTTTTAATATATATCATGGTAGAGCACCAGAATATTTATGTGAAAATTTTAATATTAATCAAGGAATTACAAGGGGAGCCTCTAATTTTAATTTTATTATTCCAAAGGAAAATTTATGTAGCACTAATAGCTTTTCATATAAAGCAATAAGGGACTGGAACAGTTTGCCAATTTCTATAAAGAATGTAAACAACAAGGAAGCATTTAAAAATGCGGTAAAAGAATTTTTAAAATCTGAGGCAAGAAGAAGAGAAGAAAATGAATATTTTTATTTTTAAAAATCACTCAACAATTTTTAAATATTTTTTGTTCGGGCAAACTCAACATAGTGCTTTTAAATTTAGTGCTTTTTTTTTTTCTAAATATTTTATGTGCTAGTGTGTTATATGAGTAAACAAATTTTTATTATTTTACTCTTGTAATCTTACAAGACAAGGACCCCATTGGAAATAAGCCCAATTTATTGGGCTTTATGGGTTATCCTAGGCTGTCAAGTTTACAATATTCATAATTTATTTTTATGTATATTGTAATAGTATATGTGTGTTTTATAT
Source organism: Gigantidas platifrons (assembly GCA_002080005.1). Taxonomy (NCBI): domain Eukaryota; kingdom Metazoa; phylum Mollusca; class Bivalvia; order Mytilida; family Modiolidae; genus Gigantidas; species Gigantidas platifrons. The sequence continues at coordinate 647,028 of MJUT01041061.1, read as the reverse complement.
GTATGTGATTGATTTGCCTGAATAAAATATTATATTATTATTATTGATAATAACATAAATTTAATGTTTGCGTACAATATAAAAAGGTAACTACATGTATATGGTAAACATTTTTGAAACATGATGGAAGCTACAAATGTATATTCAATTTGTGTCTTAGGTGACAAGATCCACGTCTGAAAATCCTTCAGTTTACTTTTATAAAATTAAGCCGCCAATGCATTTTGAAAATGGCTATTATTTTAGCTTGATCTCAATTTGACATTTTGTAATAATAATAATAATAATAATAATAATAAAAAACAGACCAACACACGGCTTCGCCGACGATTTAACTACAACTCTTGATTTTTGTGGGGAAAAAAATCTATCATTCTCAATGTGCATTGAATTCTTCTTGATACGGAATTTAAACGTTGTCGTTCCGAACATGTTTATTGTTTAGTATATATTATGAATTCTTCCTGATACGGAATTTAAACGTTGTCGTTCCGAATATGTTTATTGTTTAGTATATATACAAACAAAATGGCTGAGGTAACTTTTGTTTTTTTTCCCATATTTTCTTTCTAACCAAAACATTTCTATCTGTAATTTATTAAGAATAGTAGATTTATGCAAGTCAAAGCATACTGCATTTTTATTGTGATTGCATTTATTAGATATATAAATTTTCCTGATAGAGGTAACTTATGTTTTTCAGAATGTTTACATGGTAACATTAAATATACGATATTTTACTCCCCCACATATTTTTCTGGAGATTTGTTCCTTGACACACCCTTTCTTCTAAAAGAATTTAAAGTAAAATAAATATCTAAAGTGTTTTACGATTATGGCAATTGTCCCTTGCACTATTCTGTTATGTAGATAAAACTAACAAGACTCAAGAGCTTGTGTTATTAATATTATGTATCCTCTCATTCGTTAATATTTAATATCGGTCAATACCTAGGGTCGGTCACCATTTTGGAATGTGCTGTCACGTGAGTTCAGATGTCGATGACGTCATTTAGCTTGCAAGCTGCGTCCAGAAATAGATAATCGATTTACTTTCACTTTGATCAAGACAACAATGAGATTTATTAAACAGATAAGAAAAGATACATGTATCTATAGGTTTTGGTGCCAAAAAGGTGCCATTTTACTACTACCATTTTGACTTAATAATCAAATTCAAATATTTCCAGAAAAACACAGTCCATAGTGGATAATTTGCATATCCTGTGTTTACATTCCACTGCACATCTTGACCTATATACCTACATTGTATGTGTACAGTTAATTAATTTTATACTCGCTTTGATAATAACATAAATTTAATGTTTGCGTACAATATAAAAAGGTAACTACATGTATATGGTAAACATTTTTGAAACATGATGGAAGCTACAAATGTATATTCAATTTGTGTCTTAGGTGACAAGATCCACGTCTGAAAATCCTTCAGTTTACTTTTATAAAATTAAGCCGCCAATGCATTTTGAAAATGGCTATTATTTTAGCTTGATCTCAATTTGACATTTTGTAATAATAATAAAACAGACCAACACACGGCTTCGCCGACGATTTAACTACACCTCTTGATTTTTGTGGGGAAAAAATCTATCATTCTCAATGTGCATTGAATTCTTCTTGATACGAAATTTAAACGTTGTCGTTCCGAACATGTTTATTGTTTAGTATATATTATGAATTCTTCCTGATACGGAATTTAAATGTTGTCGTTCCGAACATGTTTATTGTTTAGTATATATACAAACAAAATGGCGGAGGTAACTTTTGTTTTTTTTCCCATATTTTCTTTCGAACCTAAACATGTCTATCTGTAATTTATTAAGAATAGTAGATTTATGCAAGTCAAAGCATACTGCATTTTTATTGTGATTGCATTTATTAGATATATAAATTTTCCTGATAGAGGTAACTTATGTTTTTCAGAATGTTTACATGGTAACATTAAATATACGATATTTTACTCCCCCACATATTTTTCTGGAGATTTGTTCCTTGACACACCCTTTCTTCTAAAAGAATTTAAAGTAAAATAAATATCTAAAGTGTTTTACGATTATGGCAATTGTCCCTTGCACTATTCTGTTATGTAGATAAAACTAACAAGACTCAAGAGCTTGTGTTATTAATATTATGTATCCTCTCATTCGTTAATATTTAATATCGGTCAATACCTAGGGTTGGTCACCATTTTGGAATGTGCTGTCACGTGAGTTCAGATGTCGATGACGTCATTTAGCTTGCAAGCTGCGTCCAGAAATAGATAATCGATTTACTTTCACTTTGATCAAGACAACAATGAGATTTATTAAACAGATAAGAAAAGATACATGTATCTATAGGTTTTGGTGCCAAAAAGGTGCCATTTTACTACTACAGTACGGTCAGAGACATGCCGTGATAAATCACTGTGATAGACATAAAATTAATCCTTCAGTGGGAATTTCACTGACATTTTCCCACTGTGATAGACCTTAATTCACCGGCAAAATTAGTGAAAAGGATTAACTTTTATTGCCCCCATCTTCAAAATCTTACCTGTTTCTCCACATGACATGTGAATGAAGTCGTAAATCTGGTCACAGTTGAGTGATTACTGTATCTAGAGGTTTTATCTTTCGTACATGTTGTTTTAATGGACATAATATTTATTAATCTGAACAAATTTTATATTCAATCTTGTAAAATAAAAGCAGACAGTTGTAAATAAATAGGCCTATTCCCGTTGTTTTTTTTTTTTAATATTTTCCATTTCTCCATTTTTACGATACAATCTTTTTACCTAGCAAAAAAAAAAGCTAGATGTGCAGGAGAGAAAAGTCTGAAAATTTTGATCGTGTATTGATTTTCATACTGGAAGTTAAATTGTCACATCTAAATTTAGAATACTGATATATATTCAATACAATTCTTCCCTCTTTTTCATATGTGGGCCATTTCCATAATTATTAGAAATGAATATCCATATTTGTACAATTATTTGTAACTGTATATAATACTATTTAGATTCGGAACGGATGTAATAAAAATAAGAGCAAACGCTAGTATTTATTTCTTTTGGCTCTCTTTCCTTTGCATTTTTAAAATGCATGAATTGTTTTTTTTGAGGGTATGGGCATATGGACTTTTCCTTATGTCATATAAAAAAATCAAAAAAAATACTCCTCTACTAGACTAATCCAAATTAGTTTAGTAGAGGTGTACCGGGTATATGGAGAGGCTGGTGGTGCTCTTGTCCTGTTTGTTTGTATTTTATCTCTATATAACTGAATTAAAAAAAGAAGAAATAAAATTGTAATTCATTTAATTGAATTAACAAATAGAAAAAGGTATTATCGTTATGATATACGGGTATAATTATTTATCATATTTTAACTTATTTGAGTCTGGTACACCACATTGCATTTTTTTTAGAAATGAATTTTGGCATGGTATCTTATTTAGTGTACACACATAGAAAACACAGATTTCTAAGCTATCAATGTATTAATCCTAAACTGTCAACTACAAAAAAGGTGAACTTTCCCACCACCTAGCCAATGTTACTAAAAATAGAAACATGTCAGACAGCATCAATCAAAAGATGACAGTGTGGGTTTGTCTCCTCTTATCTAAATAACAATGTTACAGTTAAAGTTACATTTCAACATGTTGGGCCATACAAAGTTAATTTCTTGGTTCTCAGGCCCGCCCCGCATGTGGAACCTGCATGTGGAAATGTCGCTGCATTGCCGATTTTATTGCAAAAATAGTATAAAAAAAAATGTTAAATGCGGTAGCGCTATCCGTACGGAAAAAACAACCGCATCCGTTTTTTTCTCTTATATCGCGTGGTCGGTGAAACGCTTTAAAACACATCATGCTTAAATGAGATTTAAAGCATCGTTATGACAATGTATAAATAAAAAACATATGTTTCCGTTTGACATTTAGACAAAATGTCAATCGTTTCTGTGCAAATTCGGCACAAATGTTTGCCAGTTTTACCAGGGAACATAATAGGGGGCTTCTCCGAAGCTTGTACCTTATTGGAATTATTTACTGAGATAAAAAATGGTACGTTGGGACCAGCGGATTGGACGTTTCCATAAAAATTAACCACTTGTGATGTTTCTGCCACCATCGGAAGAAATAAAATTGAAATTTTCAATAAAGTAATGAAAAGATTTATACATTGCCATATTTTTCACACAAAAAAAAAGAAGAAAAAATGCCTCCCTCATCACTTTTTACAGCAGTAAAAGGATAAAAAAAATGCTGCCCTCCCTCATCAATTTTGACAAAAAAAAAGGCCCGAGAACCAAGTAATTAATTTTGCATGGCCTTGGTAGGTCTATCTTTAGAGATCATAATTAAAGTCATAATGAGAGGAAGTAGACCTGTAGTATGAGGAAATAGAATCGTTTTTTATTAGGACAAATTCTATTTTATTTATTTTTATTTCCTTTAAGAAACATAGTAAATATAATCTTCTAACTGGAAACCTGAAAAAAGAAAATATATATTCAAAATTAACCTTGAATTGGAATTAATATACTAAATATTAGTCACAGCTTTTAATAAAAACAAAAAACGTCATGTTCAGTTTACATGTAATCTACTAACATCTGGTCTTACCTGTAATTAGTGGAGCATGTACCTACCCAAGTTTATTGACTTCCCCAATAAACATTTGATCACTAGGATCACAGTGATGAAAATTAAAAAGGATTAAAAGTTAATCCTTTTCACTATCACCGACATTATGTCTATCACAGTGATTTATCACGGTATGTCTCTGACCGTACTGTACCATTTTGACTTGATAATCAAATTCAAATATTTCCAGAAAAACACAGTCCATAGTGGATAATTTGCATATCCTGTGTTTGTTTACATTCCACTGCACATCTTGACCTATATTTACAACTCTACTAGGCAACGGCAATTGTATTGTTTTCGTTTTGAAATTAAGTAATTCCTTAAACAATTTTCAGATTTTTAGCGGGAATTTATGGGGAATAAATAGGATTTAATATAAATTACATGGAATTGGACATGGATAAAATTGTACATGTACAAAATGTACATGAAAACAGAGATATTATCAGCTGAAAACAGGTGACAGCAAACACAATTTAATGAAAAAATAGGGAAATTTAGAAAAAGCAAATTAAAAGATATTGAAACATACAATTTTCTAGGCCTATTGGTGTTCCACGTGACTATTTTATGGTTGACCGATTTCAGGTAATGTGACTTGAACACCGTTACAAAACATGCAAACAAAAAAGGTCAGTGTGACAGTGAGCCAACATTTCTTCATCAAATTAAGTGATGTTTTGGCATTTTATTTGGCTTAAGTGCCCTAGTAAACATGGCATTTTTCTTTGGTATAACTTTGAATGAGAATTATAAGAAAATGTCTTAACTGACCGATTTATAGTCACAGGTGGATAATATTTATTGATGTACCGACTAATCTCTTGAGAGTAGGCTTCTGAAGAAATTTTCTGCTCTGTATCTCCAGGCTAATCTCGTCACAAACCCTAAAAAAGGTATTCTTGAAATTTGACCTTTCAGTATCAGTTTTCCTTCAGAGTAAACCCAAAAATGATTATTGTAAAGATCATTTTGACATTGAAAAAATATAAGAATATTGAAAAGCACTATATTAGGCCATGCAAAGTTAATTACTTGGTTCTCAGGCCCTTTTTTGTCAAAATTGATGAGGGAGGGCGGCATTTTTTTTTATCCTTTTACTGCTGTAAAAAGTGATGAAGGAGGCATTTTTTCTTCTTTTTTTGTGAAAAATATGGCAATGTATAAATCTTTTCATTACTTTATTGAAAATTTCAATTTTATTTCTTCCGATGGTGGCAGAAACATCACAAGTGGTTAATTTTTATGGAAACGTCCAATCCACTGGTCCCAACGTACCATTTTTTTTTATCTCCGTAAACAATTCCAATAAGGTACAAGCTTCGGAGAAGCCCCCTATTATGTTTCCTGGTAAAACTGGCAAACATTTGTGCCGAATTTGCACAGAAACGATTGACATTTTGTCTAAATGTCAAACGGAAACACGTTTTTTATTTATACATTGTCATAACGATGCTTTAAATCTCATTTAAGCATGATGCGTTTTAAAGCGTTTCACCGACCACGCGATATAAGAGAAAAACGGAATGCGGTTGTTTTTTCCGTACGGACAGCGCTACCGCATTTAAATTTTTTTTTTACTATTTTTGCAAAAAAAATCGGCAATGCGGCGACGAATTTCCACATGCGGGCGGGCCTGAGAACCAAGAAATTAACTTTGTATGGCCTTATATATAGGATTTTTTTTGTTTTTTTTTAAATTGATATTCTGCCAGTAATGCAGTATGCAAAAAAATCAGATCTACATATAGATTTAGTCAAAGAAGTGTTTAAAAGGCATCTTGAGAAAGATCATCTTTTTTTGTAAATATACAGTTTAAATTACATAAATATATTATATATCTTTCTACAAAATCATGAAGGCAGAGCTCAAGGCATTCAGTGATTTTCCGACTGCGGTTTTGGGGCCGAATATCGGCCCCAGTCCCAATTTGAAAAAGGCTCTTTTTTTTCCCAATTTCATGGGAGAAAATTCCCAATAGCGTGGTGATAAAATTATTTGTAAAAATCGCTTTTTCAGATGAAATTAAAAGTTGAACATTTTCACTTTTATAACCTGGTTACTGTTTGCTTTGATTATGCAAGAGAAATACTATGCACAAGATACTGAGAACCAGTGCATTATATTGGGTCGCTTGATTTGTTGAAAGTGGCTTGTACCGGAATGCGGTAAAACTTCAGAAAAACGAAAGTGGTAATGGTAGTATTTGGAATAAATTTTATATTCAATAAATTTAATAGGCTATAAAAATAGTAAATATGTCCTTTGATTTACGTTACTTGATATTTTGTCAATTCATTGGGAATATAAAAACGGAAAACAGTTGATGAACCTGAATACGCGAATTATTGCCAATTGAGTTTTAAAGTTAAAAATAAAAATGTCACGATGTTGTATAATTCTAAATAATATGCTAAAAAAATTACCAGTGAAGATGGAAGCAAGTACAGGTAACTTGAATCCTTTCCTCTGGATTAAAAAAAGTGTTTACTGTCTGGGAGCAATGAGGTCGATGACGTTAATAAAGCTAGTGAAACTGTTTGTGCTTCGAAGTGAGTCTGACACACTGCTAGTGCTAGGCACTACTGGTGGTGTCTTTGAACGATCTAATCCCACTTAAAAAACCTATTCCAGGTATTCCCTTACAAATAACAATAGGTATTGTTACAGTTAATTTGCTGTTTTTGCAATTAGTATCTAATTAATTATTACCTGTCATTTACATGTACCTGTATTTCATGTCCAATATTGTAGAAAAAGCCAAAATATTAGTTGAGTGAAGTTTAAGTGTTATAGTTAGCTAAGACATGCTTGTTTATTATTTCATGTAAGTTTTGTGAACTGTTTTGTGGTCATTCTTCTTCATCACAATAATTTGTTACTGTTGGCATTAACCTTGGTACAGTATGATAACTATTCTATTACTGGACATCCAAACTAAAAAAAAAATTACTCTTCCCATCTTTTCCCAATTCACATAATTTACGTGCTGATTTTCCCAATTATAAGGGTCCCGGACCCCAGATACAAATGAGTAGGAAAATCATTGGCATTGCACAATAAAAAATTAAAGCAATTTTGAAAAATTAATGTAGTAGAGAGCTTCCATGGGTGAACAAAAGCTTACCAGACCTGTGTAAGTAAAGTTAGAATGCTGTTTGATGTTACTGGATCGTGATATCAAATAAAAGGGTTTAACATCTAATTTTGAATGAATTGGATTATTATGATCTTATACCCTTAATTATTTGTATGTTGTTTTCAAATAACCAGTGTTACTGTGAAGTTTGTGGATACATACATTTTGTACATGTATATGCTACGTACATGTATATATATATATATACACACATACATGTACATGTATTTTGGATAAATCTCATTATATTACTGTTAATCAAAGTATATAAAGTGTTAACATTTTGATCAATATGTTTCATAGAGATACAAGAAGACAGATACATTTGATGAACATGATCATTTGATGACGAAAAAACCAGAGAAAACATTAGATGGAGGTCAGTACACTGTAGTTGGGTACAAATGTAGTTTGAAATGATGCTTCTTTAAAGAATGTAGGACAGAAAGTCACAGGACAAAAAGTCACAACCTCAAATATTGTAAAAAAAAATAGGACAAAAAGTCACAATTTTCATTATTTGTTCATTTTCAATTAAAAAAAATGTTTGATTAAAAAAAAATCAACCTAAATATTAAATATGTTTAATTCCAGTAATATTTTTTTAAGTGTTTTTGCAGAGGTATTTTTCACAGCATTTTATTTTATATATCAATTTTTTTTTTTTTTTTGATGAAGTTGAAAGATTAACCTTTCTATTTGTGTGAGCTTTTTTTAACCAATAAAATTGTTACATTTGTGTGTTGTGGCTTTAAAGGAAGTACATGTATATTTACGAATTACATGTAGTACCAGATTGCCGAGTCCATTTTGCCAAATCCCATATTGCCGACTTTTGTTAAAAATGTCAAAATTTCATAATAATATTTTTTATTTAAAAAAAAGATATTGGTGATGTGTACGTATTTTATTGAAAGCAGTAATACATCTACTTATCATGACCATGAACCTGATGTGGAAGCCACACTTTCAGCTAAGATGAAATCAGATCTCTGCGAGAGAGCAGCAGATAACCCAACTTTACCAATGAAAGAAGTGTATAACCAGTACATGTCTTCAGACGCACCACCCGTGGAAGATGATTTATTAGAACCATTAGTCAGGTCATGCAAGAGCCAGATGTATTGGGCCAGGCAACAGAATATGCTACCACCACCCGCTACCCGCGAAGACATCAACTTAGAGGGACAATGGGCATTGACCAACGACAAGGATCAGCAGTTTCTACTTCACCAAGACGATGACATGATTCTATTTGCTACCGACAAAAACATAGAGATGATGGCAGCTGCAGATGCTATATTCATGGACGGCACCTTCAAGATATCTCCTCCACAGTTCACCCTCCACATCATCTACATGGGATTCTTCATACCAGTCATATCCCTGGTATTTTACTGCTTTCAATAAAATATGTACACATCACCAATATATTTTTTTTAAATAAAAAATGATATATTAAATTTTGTCATTTTTAACAAAAGTCGGCAATATGGGATTCGGCAAAATGGACTCGGCAATATGAGAATCGGCAATATGGGAATCGGCAAACTGGGATGCTACCATATTTACATTATTAAAATATCCCTTAAAACAACAACTTGATTTCTGAATAAACAAGCAGGATGTACACCTCACCACTAACAAACTTTATCACATAATGTTGTATCGAGTACACCTCACCACTGACAAAATGCCATGAATATTCCAGTATATCACTAAAAGCAATGATGGAATACACATCCAGAGGTCACCACATAGTTATAACCTAAGCAAAACAGGTTGCATCAAGATCTTATCACTATCAAATGTATCAATTTAACTATCTGCTGTAGAATTTAATGTGGGAAAAGAAATGTCATGAACATACAAGCAAACTTTGTCCTATATTTAAAATTGAAATTTGTGACTTTTTGTCCTATGTGTATGAAAATAATGATTTGTGACTTTTTGTCCTGTGACTTTCTGTCTGTTTACCTCTTTAAACAATGAAGTATGGACAGTTTTATATCTTAATCTTAACTTTTCATATAAATGCAAACAGAAACTTGATGGGAAAAGATCATTCACAAAATTCTTTAATTATATATATACATGTACATTGTTTTTTTCAATGAGAAAATACAATTAGGGAGACTTGATCATGACCTCTCCCTCAGAGACAATGTGGGAGAAGTGAAGGCATGACAGAAACACATCCTTCCAAAAAAAAATTGTCGTTTCTTTGCATCAATTATAGATATTTGCATTTGAAATGTGTCTTTGCTAATTACATGTCCAATGTCTTACATGTTTAAATTTAAATTCATGTTTTATATTTGTGTTGTTGTTGTTTTGAACTCATATTTGTTGACATTGGGTTTTACTCGTTTTTCCTCTTGTCACAGTCTTGAACACTAAGACATATTATTTATCAGGACTATCACTACTAGTACTGGGTGATTCAGGCAAAGAAGTCATATTGCGAAGATTGGCTTCTCTTTCCCGTTGGTCAAAAGTGGAGTGCAAGTTGCCATATATTTTTCAGTAGTTTTCCTATGTCACCAGAATTCATGATTGTATTTTGACTCATGATGTGTTGTGTCCGAAAATCAAAATGGCATCATTACAAATGTATGTTTATTTGATATTCATATTATTCATTACATATTTTGATAATGATTTTCTTAAAAAGTAATGTATTTCGGTTAAAAAAAAAAACTATTCGTTCAATAATAACCATGAATATGGTGTCATCATAAGGGGATGCCTAGTGCTGTATGAAAAGTTGACTTAAGTGACTTTTAGCCAATTGACCACTTAATTATTTTTTCTCTTAATCTATTACAGCTGTCGAGATTGTCCTTTGGTTGAGAGATCGTAAAGGTATACATGTTAACTTAGAAGATGGACAATTAGCAGAGGCGTCAGATTTGTTTGAGATCGTGTTAGAACAGAGAGGACTTCCACCAGAAAGTGAAAATGTATTCTCTATATGGCTAGTATCTCCATTATTAGGTAGGTACTATGTAGTGTGATGCCAGATGGTATGATAAATCATGGTTCTAACTTGATAGTTTGGTTTGTTTTTAATACCTCTTTCAACAATATTTCAGTTATATTGGTGGAGGAAACTGGCATACCAGGAGAAAACCACAAGTCACTGACAAACTCTACCACATAATCTTGTATCGAGTACACCTTGCCATATATGGGGTTGAAACTCACAACTTTAGTGGTGATAGGCACTGATTGTACAGATAGTTGTAAATCCAACTACTATTAGATCATGGCCACATGACTATGTATGTAATGTGATGCCAGATGGTAAGGTTCTAACTTGAAATATAGTGATACCAGTAACCATTATACACTATAATAATATAATCATCCTCTTTTGTATAAGGTGACACCTTCTGCCTAAGAAAAGTGGCCTGATAAGAGAGTGGTCCCTTTTGAGGTAGTTGCAATTTAGTAGTATTTTATCTGTGTATCTGATATTTGGGCTGATAAGAGGACTAGTTTTTTGTGGTAGTGGTCTTATCAAAGGAGGGTTACCTTACTGCTAAGTAGATGAATTCTATGGATGCACATGTATAGGACATTAATTTGATTGAAATAAATTTATCTACTGTTATTGAAACCAATTGGAGGCAAATTATACGGTATTGTTTATTATTACAGAATTAAGGTTAAAAAACCACCATAAACCATTCCATCTGGCCCAGCTCTGGGATGACTTTTGTGCAGTGTATACAGATTCAAGTGCTGACGAAATCTCAAGAGGTATGTTGTTATTTTTGGCTGAGAAAAATTAGGTCTGCTACATAAAGACCTGCTTAAAAAATATCAACTGTCAGTACAAAACACTAATCAGAGGACCAAGGCATATAGAATAATGGCAATTATGAGTGTCGAGACAGACATTATTGTTATGTATAGTAGTGGGTCTGATAGGAAGAGCTATGACACTAGTGATAATACATAACGAGAGAGGGGTTCAGAATTGTTTTTGAAAGTGAAAGGTCCCAGTAGCCAACGGTCATAGACCTCCGACCTTCATAATTTTTAACCCTTTATGAGACCTTTAAAACTGATATTATTGTTTTTATTGGTAACCTTATAAACCTCACAATGACCGATAATTTTCAGTATTATAGCTATAGTCAATCCTTTGTTACTGACAATTCAGTTTCAAGTAAAGAGTTTGTTTGGTAATATATCTTGTTTTCAAGAAGAAATGGTCGTTGTCGTGATTGTATGGTAGATTTATAACTACATGTACCTATGCAATCAGTACCTATCACCAATTAAGCTGTGAGTTCGAATCCCACTCAGACGGGGTGTCGTTGATACAACATTGTGTGATTAAGTTTGTCAGTGACTTATGACAGTTCACTTCAGTGGTTTTCTCCAGGTACTCCGATTTCCTCCACCAATAAAACTGACCACCACGATATAGCTGAAATATTGTTGAAAGTGGCATTAAACACCCTAACCCGTAAGCTTATCTTTTATGTCTTCTTTGTAGCAGAACTTGCATTTAGTGATAACTGTCCGTCATTTTATGCTGTTGTCATTCTGTAGTTATTTCATATCTCCTCCTACTACACTCAATTTTGATCAAACCATGCAACATTCTTTCTCATGACTTTTCAATGCTTAATTTATTTACCTTGATCGACCCACACCTAATTTAAAGAATTTAGAGCTCATTTTCAACTTGAGTCATTTTGTGTGTCAGTGATGGGGGAAGGAGGGACACACATATAGATAATACAAACGCTGGGATTTATTTTACAGATGAACCAGTTGTTATGTTCCAGAGAAATGTTTTCTTAACTTTAGAGGACGAGATGAAGGTTTGTAAAATTTACATGCAACTATCTTTTATATTGATCTAGTTTTAAAATGTCTTATTACATGACATGACTTTATTTGGACAATGAGGGGCCATCATGGTGGTGATTGTATGGTAGTTGCATTTACAACTACCTGTGTAATAAGTGATTATCACCACTAAAGTTGTGAGTTCGAACCCTGATCATGGCGAGGTGTATTCGATACAACACTATGTGATAAAATTTGTCAGTGACTTGCGACCGATCGGTGGTTTACTCCAGGTATTCCGGTTTCCTTCACCAATAAAACTGACCATCACAATATAAATGAAATATTGTTGAAAGTGGCATTAAATACCATATACCAAAACCTATTTGGACAATGGCCTAGGGATAATAAAAGGTAAGGGGAGATAATGTTATTCTAATGGAATTATATAAGATTGTACATTATATTATATTACAATTCCATTTAGGTTTAAAGTGAGCTACTTTGGAAAGTGTCTTGTATTGTACTCATGAAATTATTATCCCCCCGCGATAGCGGTGAGGGGATATAGTAATAGTGGCCGTCTGTCTGTCCGTCACACTTTCTTGTTTACGTGATAACTTGAGTAAACATGGATAGATTTGAATAGTTTTTTGCATGTGGCTTGTAATTATCATTATCTTGGATGGGTTCTAACATGGAAATATTTGAAGCAAGGGTTTTGGGGGAAAATCTTGGTTTTTGGTTGAAAAATCACCAATTTTGAGAATTGTGTCTTGTTTACGCGATAACTTTAGTAAACATGGATAAATTTGAATAATTTTTTGTGTGTGGCTTGTAAATATCATTATCGTGGATGGGTTCTTACATGGAAATATTTGAAGCAAGGGTTTTGGGGTAAAATCTTAATTTTTGGTTGAAAAATCAACAATTTTGAGAATTGTGTCTTGTTTATGCAATAATTTAGTAAACATGGATAGATTTGAATAATATTTTGCAAGTAGCTTGTAATTATCATTATCTTGGATTGGTTCTAACATGGAAATATTTGAAGCAAGTGTTTTGGGGGAAAATGTTAGTTTTTGGTTGAAAAATCACGAATTTTGAAAATTGTGTCTTGTTTATGTGATAACTTTAGTAAACATGGATAGATTTGAATAATCTTTGCATGTGGCTTGTAAGTATGTTATGCATTAAGACTGCAAGGCTGCTTTCTATAAATATATAAAACTAAATATTATGCAAGTGCGGGAGGAAACGTCTCGCATTCATGTGCTAGGCGGTTCTTTTATTTCTTTTGTCAAACAAGCAGGAAATTTTATATTGACCAAGATCTATAAAACCTGATCGGGTCAAACCAAAGACTATCAAATTAATGTTTGTTGCTTCTCCACAGCATTAGGGAGAAAGAGCAAAGACTGGTTGGCTTGGAATCAGGATGATGTGTCAGAGTGGGACGACATGTCTATCCATGGACTGTTGTTTCAGTGAACTAGCACTATAAAAATCCAACTAAGCATCATCATGCTGCATGTTGATCTAGTAGAAAGTGGACCTCATCATCATCTCATTCAAAATTAACTTGTTCTCGCCATGAAAATATTTATTTTTAAATAATACTTCCATTGAAGGCTGTACGAGGGTACAGAGAGTTTGAGGTAAAACTTTGTTACTTAGAACTAATCCACTTCTTTGTGACAACATCACTTGTTGTTTCAGATTAATATTAGAACTAATCCACTTCTTTGTGACAACATCACTTGTTGTTTCAGATTAATATTATTTGATTTTATCAAGTCATTGCACCATTTCAAATTTAGATGCTTACTGAGTAATTTCATATCAAAATAGATTGATTGATTGATTAATGATTAACATCCAGCGAGCAATTTAGTTCAACAATTTAGCACAATACACAACTAATGGGTATTATGTAGGTTGTAGATTTCCAGGGATAAATTATTAAGAAAATTTAATATTTAAGCATTGTTTTATACTGATACATTTGTATATACAGTTGAATCTCGTTATCTCGAACCACAGCGGACCGAGAAAAAAATTTGAGTTATCCGTAGTTCGACTAAAGAGGAGTGCAAGAATTCGATGTCCATGAAAGGGGAAGTAACTCCATTTGGAATGTTATATCAATTTTCCGACCTCATGATGTTTTTTTTTTAGTTTTTGATATCCATATCAGTTGTTTTTAATTTGGTATGTGCATGTTTCTTTTTTAATTTTATTTTCGTTGACACTATCGTCGCATACTTCCTTGTTTTGTTTTGTGTAATTTATATGTTCTATTCTTGTGTATTGAAAATCAGTAATGTTTTTATCGTTCATTTACAATGATAAAATAATTAATCAACTAACAACGAACTGTACATAAATGAATAACTTTATTAACAAGATAAACTCACGTTTATTCATACAAAGGAAACATCATGGCAGGCAATACACACATGTTTTTATTTGAAGAATACGAAATATTTAATGAAACGAATGTATCAATGAAACGCATATAAAATATTATAAAATAGGAACAAAATGTATCAAGCACTAATAAAACATATAAAAGCATCTACTCAGTTTTTACACTGGGTCCTTGGCTGGGTTGTTCAGCTAATTGTTATGAATCTGGCTATCCCCCCAGAACTAGGTCCGGGTCCTTCACAAGATCCACTCCTAGAAGGTTTATCACTTGACATTGTGAAAGACATATGAAATTCATAATCTAAAACAGCTTTTTATACCTATGGGGATAATTGTCTCAAAATTCCAATCTTATAATTAACCTTTGTTTTTTACCGACTGTTTATACACGACACAATAGAAGATGTACATGAAATACAATTTCGGCGAAAATTACCTAATTAACATAATCCGTATTTTACTATGACCCAAGCGCCACCTGTTTGATTGCCACATCAAATGATATGGGAAAAGTCGTAAGAATAAATAATTGTTAGTGATTTAACTGATTTAATTTAATTATCACTTGATTGCTTCATTTAAAATTAAAAACAGCTAGTTTACACATTTCTTTATAATAATAACAATTAACAAAATTGATAAAGCTTAATTAACAGAGAAGATGAATGACGCAAGCCATAAATTTGACACTTTGACATCTGTTTATTGAGATTAATTATCAGTTTGACATAACGAACATTGTTTGCATTTATTTTAATTATTAGTTCGACATAACGAACATGTTTTGCATTGATTTTCACCTTTGGGACTGAAAAGTTACTTCGAGACAACCGAAATTTCGACATATCGAAGTTCGAGATAAAAGGAGTAAAATCAGTTGAAAAGCACTAGGTTTTGTTCGGGACTTATTTGAGAAAGCCGAAATTTCGAGATAACCGAGTTTGACATAACGAGATTCACCTGTACTTGTAGCTAATACCTAAGGGGGAAACGATTCACTGTATGTACCGAAATCACGATTATTTTGGGGGGGATGGTTCGGTTCACGATACGCAGAGGCCGCTTTCGATACAAACGATATGATGCTCATTTTTTTTTTTTAAAGTAGTGTTGAACTTCCGTTTTCTTCTTTTGGTGATCATTTAATTCATATTTTGAGAAAAGTGAATCGATTAATTTACACTTTTAAAATTAATTAATTAAATATCAAATATTTAAAATTTCTGCTAGTACGTAAGCGACCTCATATAAGAAAAAGACATGGCAGTGCCCATGTCGAGTGAAGGAATAGTTACAGTTTTCTATAAAACGTATCGTGATACGTATCGTATTTACATATCAAATATCGCAATACGTATCGTTTGTGGAAAAAGTGTATCGTTACACCCCTACTAATACCATAGTGTTCCTCCTCTTATAAGGCCACTCCCATCAAAGGCCACTCCCATCAAAGGCCACTCCCACCAAAGGCCACTCCCATCAAAGGCAACTCCTCTTATCAGGCTAGATTTCATAGATGGTTAAATACAACTAATTTTTCCCACCAAGAGACAAGGACACTTTTTCATGTCAGAAGGGATGATGACCTTATAAGAGGGAGACTATTGTATCTAGGTTTATCTAGATATAAGGAAAATAGCAAGTTAGCTATCCTATGACCTTTATACTGGAAATACAGTACTTTAGATAGTTTTAGCTATAAAAAGTGCACCACATTAACACTAATTATTTTATTTTTGATTTAGTAGAAGGAAAGTAGAGTTTTGAAAAATATACTAGTGCATAAATAATTGTTCAAGCTCACAATACACATGAGCTATTTTCTTTATTTAGGGTCCATCGCCAATGTTGTCTGTTTGCAAACTTTTTCAAATTTCAGACATCTGCAAATGAAATTACCAACTTGGGGTTGGGTGGTCTGGACCACTCTTTTGTTGACAATCTATCTACATCCAAGATGGCCTCCTTTTTCGAATGGCTGTAATTCCCTATACCCTATAAAGCATAATTGGATTAAGTTCAAACTGTCTATTAAATAATAATATCTTTTATGTTTTTCAATTCTAAATATGCTGATCTTCATGCAATTATATAACAATTTGGTCTATTTACTAGTAGATCTATGTCTTCTGAAACCACATCATGACCAGTTGAAACCAAACC